>VSMD01093387.1:0-73538 GCA_008750895.1 Mirza zaza
TTTTTTGAGACAGAGTCTCACTTTATTGCCCAGGCTAGAGTGAGTGCCGTGGCGTCAGCCTAGCTCACAGCAACCTCAAACTCCTGGGCTCAAGCAATCCTGCTGCCTCAGCCTCCCAAGTAGCTGGGACTACAGGCATGTGCCACCATGCCCGGCTAAGTTTTTCTATATATATTTTAGTTGGCCAATTAATTTCTTTGTATTTATAGTAGAGATGGGGTCTCGCTCTTGCTCAGGCTGGTCTCGAACTCCTGAGCTCAAATGATCCGCCCACCTCGGCCTCCCAGAGAGCTAGAATTACAGGCATGAGCCACCGCGCCCGGCCTCCTTTACTTTTTTCCTTAGGTTAATTTGACAGGTACAATATTAAATGGGATATCAGTTTTCAAAAGGCTTTTAAAAATTACAAAGACAAAGTAGTTATCTGTACTATAGAAAATCCAGAAAAAAAAATCTCACAATGCTCCCAATGAACAAGCAGAACTTTCATTTCTACATATTCGCATATAGTCATTTTCACATGAATATCCATTTTATATAATATACACACGAATCTATATCCTGTTTTTTTCATCTAACATTTTAACAAAACTTTTTTTGATGTTGCTAATTCTGGTTATCATTATTACTTTAATGTCATATAAAGTATCATTTGCCTAATTTAAGATAGTAATTTTGTTTCCAATTGAATGTTATTATAAGTAATTTTGTAATAAACATTTTGTTTTGTTTTTTAATCTCCTCATGTCATAATTATTAGGTTGAAATATGAATATTTTTGTGGCTTGTTATATAATGATAACAATCTCCAAACGTGTTCTGACAGCCTGTATTGTAAACAGCTTCATTCAAAATAGATATAAACTAGGGCATCAGTTAAATGAACCAATCTCCAGTTTGGCAGATGACCAGATAGTCCAATGGAAGGTCAGCCGTGATCCAGCACACTACCAGTGAAAATTCCATTATCTTTCTTTCTCTTAGTAGATTTGGCCTGTAGTTATGCAGAACCATTTATACCCTCCTTCTGTGCAATTTATATGACACTCAGACAAGACATAATATAGAAGGAACAGTCTGCTGTTATCATACCTGTTGGCCAGTCACCTGAAATGTCTCCTCTGCATGTATACAGGTTATTTCGAAAGGTTCTGTCCCAGATACATGTCGCAATAATCGACAGGTCTATGAGAAAAGATGTCAATAGTTCAACTTACGCATTCTCAACCTTCACAATACACAGTATCATTTTTATAATTAAAAAGGAAAATAAAATTTATTAAAATAAATTTGTACATTACTGAGATTATTATAATACTATATTCGTACTAACAGATTCTCTAGTAATAAAACAGGTACAAATAAAAGTATGACATAATGTTTCTACTTCCTAATCTGTCAAGGCGGTCATAGAATACTGGAATAAGAGGAATCTTTGAAAGGATCTAGCAGTGCCCACATATTTTATCTATGAAGAAATTTGGCTCAGAGGAGTGACTCTGCCCAAAGCCTCATGGCTAAACTATGTCAGAGTTACTACAAGCTATACATTCTATCAACAAATAACACTTCTTCTCCTTATGTTTATTTAATTAAGCACACCTTTCATTGGCAATAACACTGGTGTAGGCAGGCTGGTGTAATGATTAGAGAGCCTATTCAGAGGAAGTTATTGAAACTCTTAATGCTTAAAACAGAAAATTCAAAAAATTTTTTAAAATTTGCTTCAGAATTCCTGAAATTAGCAAGTTTCCCTATAGTCATAATATTTGGTTTATAAATATAATAGCAGCAAATCTCTTAAATAAAGGAGATGTATCTATAGTCATTTTAAGAATGTTCCCCAGAAGCTTTCAGGCTCCTATGTAAATAAGTAAAGGGAGGAAGCTAGACCAGTTAGTCTAAAGGTTCATTCCAACCACTAGTCTTTGAGATTTGGTAAGCAGGGTATATATATTAGACAATGTGAAGACAATTAGATGATTCATATCTGTACATTTATATACATGCTGGCTAGCACACACCTCATACATACAGGGTATACATGGGTTAGGTTTTTAGGTTTTTTACTGGCAGATATCTGACATTTTCAAAAGGTAGAAGACTTAGAATATCAATTAATAACCCAAATTGGAATTACAACAAAAGTGGCAGGTAAAGCAAGCACCAGTAACACAACAGAGATTTGGGCAGAACAGGAGAGGTTCAGGGAAGGAATAGTGTGCTGGATGTCTTCTCTTTGCCCCTCCTTATCCACTCTCCTCCCTTCTCAAACCTGCTTTTTGCCCTGGGAGACCTATCTGTATGGTCTATGGCTGTGTTTGGCCAATGGGCAAGCAGTCCCAGCCACAAAAAAGCAAGAAAGAGGAGAGAAAGGACCTTGACTCCTACACTCCTCCCCTGCAGGGGTCACCCTGGACTGTGTCGGGGCCTAGTCCTAAAATCACAACCTCTCAAGGCAATTCTCTGAAAGGCTTCCAGGTTCCACACTCTCCTGTTAATCTAGGCCTGGGGATAGTACCAGCTCTGCTACCACTAGCCCCAATTTACTGCTCTCTTATTCATGGTTTCCCCCACACCCTGTTGATGCAATCATGAAAAGGTCCTTTCTTAAACCCTCTTCAAATTATCTTCATTTGAGAGTGCCATCTCTTCCGTGCTGAGACCCTGACAGATTCAAACAGATATGAGGTCATACAACATACCTCCACTGCTCTACTCCAAATCTAATCTTTCTGAGAGGATAAAGGAAAAGAAGATTAAGAAGTTCGTTTGTGAGTTTTAGAATTTTTTGTTTTAGAAGCCAGACTGTTGTAGGAATAGAACAGACATTTGCTATACCTTTAAGATTTCAAAGGAGAGAGAGAAAATGCTCAGTTAACCAAATGTTGTATTCATGCTCACATTCCCTCATAGAACTGTCATTAAACTACAGTTTCTTTAGCAATCAAACCTATTACTTACCTCAACAAGCTGTTCTTTCTGTTCAGAGAGTTTACAGGCATATTCAGCCAAAGCTTCTAAATTTCCTTCTACTCCAGTAAGTTTTAATGCTTTTAGAACCACATGATCCGCATGGTATTTTAACAGATCTGCTGCCAGCTGTGTTGCTGTACTATGAAGCTACAGATGTAGGGGGTAAAAGGTGATGAAGGAAAAAAAAACAAACAATAAGGTTTTGTGGCCAAGCACCTCATAAGCACTTTAGAAACTAAAGAGGAGAAATCTCAAAGCAGTCACACTTGTTCCACTGAGGGGAAAGTGTTGAGTTCCCTGTGGGAACCACAGGAGTTGCGTAGCATTGGGGAGCGTATGGGTTCTCCTAAGGGCAGGAGTAATGTCTAATTCATCCTTGAATCCCTTGGGGCTGACAGTAATGCTGTTTGTAGAAGATGAACTGGTCACAGGGTGGCTGAGCAGCCTGGTCCACTTTTCATCCTATTATCAGCCAGATCTTTCCCACATAGCTTCTCTCTTACTTAAAAAATGCTTCTACTGCTCTTAAAGTTGGTGAGGAATGGAACAGTATCAAAAGTGTGGTATTCAGAGTACTAAGAGAAAAATCAAATGGCAGTTCAGGATCATTAATAAGTTTTTAGCAAAGTTTTGGAAAACTATCAATGGGAGATTTAGTCAATTAGGTATTCAATATCATTTTATTAACACCTACATTATGGCCGGCACTGTACTAGACACACTGGACATACATGACAAGTAGGACCTGATCCCTGCCCTCAGGGAGGTTGTAGTCTCTCTATAGTTGCCATCTAGAACTTTACCCTCTACCTCTATGAACAAATTGGTTCCCAAGATAATAGATAAAAGGATAACAAAAACCCTAAAGTTTTATTTAACTTTGGCTGGAATGGATTTTAAGCATTACTCACTCTCATTGGGACACTATTAACTCCAAAATCTTTTCTTCTTATCCTGTCTTTTTTTTTTTTATCATGTGACAAGTTATTTGGGGGTTGTCTAGAAACAGATCGTTTTTAATAACATTGTCTAAGAAAAATCTGACTTTGAATTAAGCCTATCTGAATAAAGCCTATTTGAATGATTTCTTTTTCTCTGGAAGTAGTCCAATGTCAATTCAAATTATAGGATTTTCTACAAAATAACAATAGGGCAATGTGCATTCATGCAACCAAGTGAGAATAATTACAGTCAGAAACAAAGACGTTAAAATTCACTTTCCTTTGGAAACTAAATGCCACATAACAATTTAAAAGGATTTAATTTAACCTGCAGGGCCTTAGAGAATATCTAATGCCAGCCCTTTATTGTACAGACTATGAGACAGGTCCACAGAGATTGAGTGACTTGCCAAAGTCATGTAATTCTTACAAATGGTTCTGGAGACAACTCATTAACAACCGTAAGAGAGGAAGAGAGAACAAATGTGAAGTTCCTGCTCTGTGCAATGTCCTGACAGCAGCTTTATACACATTATCTCCCTTACAGGAATTCTTCAAGGTTGATGTGGTTATTCCCATTTAAGATATAAGGAAAATGAAGTCTGTGGAAAATCATTCAGTCTATCACCAAAGGATTTCATGTTCTACTGATAGGATGTTAACAATACTTTAGTTAACATTGAATAAGCTGGAATAAAATAGGTAGGCTTTAAACATGGCATAGAAAATCATGTTCTTCTATTTTTAATGGAATGTTTAAATGGAGGTTTCAATAGAGGGGTATCAGTACCAAGTAAGATGTAAAACAGATCACCATGCATACCATTTATTAAGAAACTCCAAAAACCAATTTCATTTTCTTGAGTCCTTGACCCTCTTCAAAAATAAAAAAAGAATTAAGAAATTAGAGCTAAGGAAGAGGAGAGGTTTTCATGAGGCAGTTCTGTTTGGAGAGCTGATGGGTGCTCCACCTCTAGGCACACCTCAAAGTGGAGTGGAGCAACATGACATGGGCACTGGCGGGTGGGGACAGGAAAGCATCTGAAGAACACACTAAAGTACCCATGAGAGAGAAAGTCAACTTTAAAAGTCTACCAAGCCCAAAACCATCTTATAAGAGCACTGGTCATTAAGAACTTTCTGTCTCCCAACTTCCTCTCTTCTCTCCCTGGTTCCAGAACCTGGCAAAAATCATAAATAGCAGCTACATAATGGAGGGGGAAGGGAGTGAAAAAGAGAGAAGAGACCACATCTTCCCCAAAAGCTCTAGGTAAGTAGCGAACAGGGGAGAAGTCCTGTACCTTAATGAATATTGAAAAACTAACTAATATATTGGAATGAACATTCTAATTTTTGAAATGAGATTAGGTTTTATGACTTAAAGCAGGAATTGGCAAACTTTATCTGTAGAAGCTCAGATAGTAAATATTTCAGGCTTTTCAGGCCACACAGACTGTATTACAACTACTCAACACTGCTGTTGTAGTACAAAAATAGTAGACAGACAACGTGTACACAAAAGGGCAGGATTATGTCCCAAAATACTCTACATACAAAAGCAGACAGCTCAATCATAGTTTATGAATCCCTGACTTAGAGTGATCACAGGACTTCCAATTACCTGACAGTGGCCAAGTAAGTCATAAGGGGACCAAGTTTTCATTCAGGGAAGAGAGGAATCTTCCCAAACAAAAAAATATTTTTAAAAATCAACTTTAGTGAGGTATAATTTATATACAACAAAATATCCTCATTTTAAAGGTACACTTTGGTTACTTTTGATAAACATATACAGCCATGTAACTACCACAATTAATATTCCAAATATTTCCATTACTCCAAAAAGTTTTACCATTCCCTTTGTAGTAAATATACCCCAACTTCTGACCCTAGGCAGCCACCGATCTGATTTCTGTCATTATAAATAATTTTTTCCCTTTTCTAGAACTTTTTTCTAAATAGAATTTTATATATATTTTTTTTGTGCCTGGCTTCCTTCACTTAGCATAATGTCTTACTGATTCATCCATATTGTTACATGTATCAGTATTATTCTTATTGCTAAATGATATTTGGTAGAGTTATTCCAAAATTGATTTATCAATTCTCATATTGACAGAAATCTAGGCTTGTATCCAGTTTTTGGCTATTATGAACAAAACTGTTATGCATATTCACGTACAAGCTTTGAAAATGATGGCTCTAATAAAATGGTGGCTTCAAAATAACTATGTCAAAGGAAAACTTTTAAAACCATTTTCTAGGCACATGGGTATACTAACACTAATGCATTTCATACATACCATACACCATGAAAATCTGCAAAGAACTGTAAGAGGCTAAATTTCAAACTATACTTACTTCTTTCTTAAGTTCATTAAGACTGTGACCAATTTTCAAAATACTGAGTTCCAGTTCTTCAGCAATGCTTTTTGTTTTCTTGCTTTGCTAAAAATTTCAAAAAGTACATATGTAGTGTTACCTCATCTTTTAATCTGTTAATTCCAATTTTATTTGAACTATAAATTATAATAAATTTTAGTATCATTCTGTGAAGTATAAGTAGTAGTTTTTGAAATTTACTTGTTTAAGGATAGAGTAAAAACTAACTAATTTAGTTAAAAAATAACTAATTTTAGTTATTTAGTTATATTTTTCCATGCTAACTATAAATAGGTGAATTTTTAAAACCTAATTTTCTTTAATAAATTCATCATGTCTAAAACTAATCTCTTTTATTTCTGCCTAGAATGTTCATCCCTTAACCAAGATAAAATTTAAAATCCTATTCATCTTTAAGACCTTACACAATGTCTCCTTCTCAAAAGGCCTTCTCAGATCACGCAATCTCAATTAGACCCTCTTCTTACCTGCACTCATCTTTTCTCTCAGGGGTCTTCAAACTTTTTAAACAGGGGGCCAGTTCACTGGCCCTCAGACCATTGGAGGGCCATTGGAGAGTGCGGCGCACAGTCCACTCATGCGCACTGTGGGCCTGGGACAAGTCAGCTGCTAAGCAGGACAGGTAGCAGTGGCAAAAACACCCGGCAGGCAGGATAAATGTCCTCGGGGGGCCACATGTGGCCCGCGGGGGGTAGTTTGAGGACCCCTGCATCATCCCAGTTTGCAATTACATATTTATTTTTGGGTTATTTTTATTTGTTCATTTGTTTGAAGTCTATCTTCCCCACTAGGCCTATATGAGCTCCATGCAAGCTGGGCTCGTCACTATTTCATTCATCAATGAATCCGAGTACTTGGCACAGCAAATGGCAGGTAGTTGGCATTCAATTCTTTGCATGAGTAAATCAAAGTTAATGTCAATACCTTCATGAAGCTTTCTTGACTCCTCTTCCTAAATATAACTTCATCCTCCTTCAAACCCTCTCAATACATAATCTATACCTTCTCTTAGGACACTTTCAAAGCTTTTTATACTTATCTCACAACTTCCTATAGATTTCTACATAGTAAAATTCTTGCAGGCAAAGACTTTGTCTCACTCATCTTTAGATTTCTGGTGCCTGCCATATAAAAGGCACTCAGTAACAACTGCCAAAAAAAAAAAAAAAAAAAAATGAAGGAATGAAAAACATATCTGATGTAGAATCAGAGATCTGAGCACTTGCAAAATATGTGAAGGGTGCTAATTGCAAATTTAAGTTTGTTTTTTTTTTTAAGACAAAGTCTCACTCTGTTGCCCAGGCTAGAATGCCGTACCATCAGCCTAGCTCACAGCAACCTCAAACTTCTGGGCTCAGGCGATCCTCCTACCTCAGGTTCCCGAGTAGCTGAGACTATAGGCATGTGTCTTCATGCCTAGCTAATTTTTTATATACATACATATTTTTTTAGTTGTCCAGCCAATTTCTTTTCTATTTTTTTAGTAAAGATGGGGTTTGCTCTTGCTCAGGCTGGTCTCAAACTCCTGAGCTCAAACAACCCACCCACCTCAGCCTCTCAGAGTGCTAGGATTACAGGCGTGAGCCACCACGCCTGGCAAATTTAAGTATTGATAGAATCAAATTACGACACAGAGCATTTCATCACAAGAAACTTTTTTTTTTTTGAGACAGGGTCTCACTCTATCACCCGGGGCTAAAGGGCAGTAGTGTCATCATAGCTCACTGTAACTTCAAACTCCTGGGCTCAAGCAATCCTCCCACCTCAGCCTCCCAAGTTGCTGGAACTACAGGCGCATGCCACCACGCCCAGCTAATTTCTCTATTTGGGGAGAAATGGTGTCTCGCTCATGCTCAGGCTGGTCTTGAACTCCTGGCCTCAAGCAATCCTCCCATCTCATCTGCCAAAGTGCTGGGATTACAGGTATGAACCACAGTGCCTGGCCACAAGAAACTATTTATAGTGAATGTTGAGAACAAAATTTAACACTGAAGCAATCTACACTTCAGATTATATATCACATAGATAATTCCAACTAAACACAAAATATTGCTCAAATCTCTTACACCACTCTACTCTAGGGCAAGATTCCCTATTAATATGAGCATTATACTGTTTTGATGCCAAGAAAATATCTGAGAAATCTGTGATTCATGTCTACTTTCATTCATAAATCAATATATTTACAAGAAAGTCCCAATCTCAACCATATTCACCCTCCTTCTTTGTCATTACTGCCAAAGCTTTGTTTGTGATTTCAGATTTGTTCTATTCCTACTATATGTTATAAACCACGTTAAATACTTTTTTGACAAAGCCTAGGCCTAGGAAACAGATAAATGGTGCCAGAGACATGTCCCAGGGCTCTATCTCTCAATTTTGCTATCCATCTTCTATAAGAGATTGTGCACACACTTCCTATGCTGGCCTACTTCTGTCAGTACTGGCCACTCTTATCCAAATAACTGCCCATGTTTTAAGCACACCAGCTGCCTATTTAAGGCTCATGATGTGGCTGCCCACCAATTTGAGACCAGGAATCTATGCAAAGGTAAAAAATCTTTGGGTAGCTAGATCTACCCTTGTCTTCACTGCCTCTAGACCTCAATAAGTTTTCTAAAGCATTGTGTCTATAAGTCAGTTGTCCTCAGAGTTAAGAACTGTGCACATCTAAATGGCTCTGGCAATAAGACTCAGGTCCCAAGAACCTCTAGGTGGGGGTCTACTCCTCTGCTCTTCACTTTGAAGAAGGATTTTAGAGAATAATTTTCCAGAGGTGAGTTTGGTAGAAGAGTGGGGACAATAGGGTCAACTAATGTTGGTGACAGAGGCACAGAATCCAGACTGGGCAGTTGAGAAACAGTGAGCCTGGAAATGTCAAGTACAGTGAGAGCTGGATAGGAAGGATAGTTTGGCCAAGTAGGAGGGAAGAAAAGGATGATACATCCTTGCCCCATCCTGGACCAAATTCATACCCTTGATGATTATGTTAGCTTCCGTATCTCTCAAAGCTTTAGGGAAAAACTATTACATAAGATTACTTTGATGAAAAAAAAGTTCTTACAGCTTGAATCCACACAGAAATTAACTGCTGCACTTCCATTCTCGTCTGAGTTGACAGTTCCAAGATGCGTTCCCTGTGCTCATGGCTGGTGTAAGCAGAATCAGTAAAGTCCTCCGTACGTTCCAAGATGGCTTCTAATGTTGCAGAAAGGTTCTCTTTGGACTGAAAATAAAGATTCTCCCGAAGAGCTTCAATATTCATCTGAGAACAAATAGGACATATACCCATGTGAGTCAATATTCCAACCTGACCAAAATGGAGTGTAATTTCTAACAGTACTCAGGAAAACACTAGGAATTTCTTTCCTAAGCAGAAGGAAAATACAGCCTCCAATAATAATTATATTCTCCACTAACCCAGAAGGACACATTGCTCAAGAAGTATCAATGGGCATGCAAAGCTTCATTCCCAGAGTCATTAACACAATGACATTCCAAAAGATCAGTGAATACTAAGGCAGAAAGAGTATCATCATGTAGCAATAGGTAGGAAAAATGAACCAGCCTCCAGGTAAAGGATTTGCATCTGAGAAAGTGCCTAGGCAAAGTCCTGTAAGATATTAATATGTTACACCCAAATATGATATGTGCTGAGCCTGGGGGGATGGGTGTAGAAGATGTGAGGTATGATTGGGACTGGAGAAGGCATAAATTTTTCCTTTATTAATTCAGCAAAGACTCTCCGAGTCACCCAACTGGTCTCCCTACATTTTGTTTGATGTCCCCAACAGCACCTCACTAACCCAAACATCCTCTACCAGAGGCCTGTAAAATCTCTCTAAAATGTAAAACTTCTGATATTGCCACCTCCCTCTAACCAGCTCCTCACCATCTATAGAGACTCAAGCCCAAACTTCTATGGTATAGCACAAAATCCTCTATGGTCTTGTCTTTATAATCCTCTCCAACAATCTGTCTCAGCCTCTGAACTCCAAGCAACCTTTCACTTCAGCCACTCTGTTTGGAGTTCCTTGAATGTGTGAGTGTGATGAACACATGCTCACTTGTGCAGTCTTTCTCTTGTTCAACTTTCTAAGATACATTTTGCCACTTCTGCCTTATTTAACTTTTGGTTCATGAAATATATCACAGAGACAACTTGGACCAAGGGCAATAGCAGTGATGCTCAATATCATGGTTACAATGAATGTGATAATAAGGATAGCTTACATTTGTTTAGCACTTTAAAGTCCTTTCAACAAATGTTATTTCACGTTAATCCTTATACATGACCCATTTTAACATGACCACGAAAATACCAAAATTTGGGAAGGTTAAGAGGCCAAAGGGGAGTGCTTGTTTTCCTTTCTCCTCTTGGTCCAAGTTGTATCTAGTAATCAGTCTATCCTAGGTAGACAGTAATTTTTTTTTAAGCTAAGAATGCAGAAAATAGTAAGGTATGGAATTGACAATGAGGATCTGAAAATTTAAACAGAATTCAAACATAAAAATCAGTTATGTTGACCTCACACCATTTATGTTAAGTTGCCCCTTTAAAAAGAACATAAACATGTTTTCAGATAGTAACTTAGTACTGAGTTTTGTGGGGTTTTTGAAGGCTATTCATTGATATGGTTTCATAAGATTTGTCCATATATTCATAGCACCAAATATAGTAAAGTATCCAGTTTCTCTCTACAGATTATACTCTCCATCAAAACAAAAGTAAAATGCCAAAGAGATAACCACTGAGACTGAGCATGTTTGTAACAGTTCTCCTCCGGATGCCTGATCACAAAAGGGGCAGCAGCCATAGGCAGCAACATTCAGCCTGACCCAGAGCAAAAACGCAGAGGCAAGAGGTGAAATACCTGGTTCTAACCTGACTTATTTCCCTAATTATCCTTTGACAACACATCTCCTCCGTCTGCATTTATAAAAACAGAGGGTTAGAAAAATATTCTCTAAGATCCCTTTCAGCAATAAAATTTCTAAGAGAATTATTGGTCCTTGCAGCTTTTTTTCCCTTAGGAAGAGGCTTAAGGGTAGGACTGGCATCAGATAAACAAACCTAGAGGTGTACATTGAAAGGTCATGAACTTTGGGATTAAAGAGTACTGGGTCTAAAGATGGGTTCTACCGCTTATTACCTTTCCTCCCCAAAGAAATGGATATAATTACATCCACCTAAAAGGGCAGTTAGGGACAAAATAAGATATTGATTAAGAGCATGGCCCCTAAAAAGAAATATTATTTTCATTACTTTCTTTCACCCCATGTTCCTATTAGACCTTCATATAATTAAAAGACAAAGTGCAGTTAAGATGGAAAGAATACCACCCTGTCACAGCCCTGTCTATTACAGAGGTGGATAACTCTTAGCATATTAGATAACTTCTCAGGGTCTTAGTTTTTCCATCTGTTAAATGAGCAGATTGTACTAGATGATTTCCTAGGGCCTGACTCAGACCCTAGAACAGAACATCTTTTACCCACAAAATATCTTTCATCCACAGAACATCTTCACCATCTCTCTGATTTTCCTTTTTTTTTTATTTCAGCATAATATGAGGGTACAAATATTAAGGTTATGTTTATTGCTCTTGCCTTCCCTCCCCATCTCTCTGATTTCTGATGAGAAGTCAGTTGCACTGCCTCATTTCAAATTCCAACTCTAGTTCTTGAGAGGATTATGATTTCATACATTTAAAGCATTCAGAACAGGGCTGGCACAGAGTAAGGGCTTGATAAATATTAGTGTGTATTACTGTTTATTTTTAAATTTTAATTATTGCTAATACCATTACTACAGTCTTAAAGTATCAACCCCATAGCATAAGGAAGAGCAGAAATTCTAGCAGAAATGATATGCTATTTGCCATCATCCATGAATGATATGGCCCTGCTCAAAATAATTGGAAGGGAACATCCTTCTAAATGTTGGGTAGGAATGGGAAGGCTACAGCCAAGCCATTCAGCTAAATAGGGTCACAGTAACTGCTATAACCAAAGACCAGTATTCTTTGTAAATATAACACTAAGTCAAATATTGCTGAACATTAGGTTTGTACATAGTGATACTACTTTAAAGAGATATATCTGCTTCTGAAGCATCATTCCAAAATATTACACAAAAATATGAACACTATATATAATAATGTTCTTTTAAAATGAAAAGAAAAAGTCAAAATATATTGTCTTTATTCTTACCTTGAATTCTTTAATTCCAGTAAAAATACTGATAGATGAAATGTCAGTCTCTCCATTCAGTTTACAGTCAGTCACAATTTCAATGACCTTATCTAATGCTACTTTCATGCGGTCAAATACTCCTTCTTTGTTTTTATGGGCTGACTCACAGCTGGGATGCCTGAGACATGTCTTCAAAACAATTGAAAATTTTTATTTTAATATTTGATCCATATCATAACACACAAAATCTTACAGAGAACATGTCATGCTAATAAAAATGGTTCTTTACCAAAATCTCCTGGGTCCCTGGCTCACTCAGCTGCTTCTCCTCACTAAAGTGGAAGCAGGATGAGTAAAAAGCGATAGCAAGGTTAAGTGAAAAACGCAGAGTGCAAAACTATACCTTTATACTTCAATAATAAGGTTACATAAAATTTTTGCGGGAAAAAACCCTATCTCCTCATCATTATTAAAACTATTTTAAAATGTTGCCTTACATATTCAAGAACTAAAAAAGAAGGAGGAAAAATGAACAGAGATAAAATATGACTGTAGATGCATCTTTGACTTTTAAAAAAGGATGTAAATGAAAAACTACCCAAGGGCCTAGATAGAACAGAGCCTCCCAAGTGGGCTCCATGAAGTCTCTGTTTTTGTGGCTTCACTGATCCTAGCATACTCTCAAAAGAAAAGGCAATTCTAAACAAATTGCTAATGACACATTTACTATTACACCAATTTGCTGGCCAATTGCTGTTTGGAAATACAAACTCTTGATTGACAATTTCGTTGAGAGTAAAATAAATCAGAGAAATGAATTTACAGAATTAAACAAAGGGCTGACTTCATATTCTACTGTTATTTAACAGATCCTAACTTGCTTAGCTTTTTCTAGAGCATGTATACTGGCTCCTCAACGAAACTAGCAAAACCCTGCGGGGAGTGACTGTGTCTGACAGGCTTTGATTCACAGTACCTAATATATCACATCATCTTCTGCTTAGCTGCTTAATCCAAGCTGACTCATAGATTAATTACCATTTGAAATTAGGGAAGAAAGTTTAGCATCTTTGTAAATAATAACTGAGATTTGACTATTTGGGCCTATGTTCTAAGTTGTCACTTTGATCTTTTTTAAAATGTAAAATATGTAAATTAAATGCATTTAATCAGATTTTCTATTTATTACTGTATAACACAGTAAAACCAAAAATCTTCTTACCTTTGAAGCTGTGAGAAGCATCATTGTACACTTTTCAAGAACTGCCCTAGCTGCTGCCATTTTTGCCTTTTTCTTTTCATCTTTCAAATCCTAAATATGAAATAAAATTACTGAGCAGTCTAAGATCATGTAAATAATCTCACTTCTTGAAAAATCATTTATTCAATATTAATAATACTAAAAAATTTAGTAACATTAATAAGAAAAACAAAACAGGATAAAGTTTTATAAATTGTCACTGTTTTGCTCTAAATACATCAACACAATATGAGTAGAAAAAAAGAGCTCCCCTTAGTAGGGGCAGTAGAGCCAGGAACTGAGACAGAGCAGGAGGCAGCACATGGCTTGCATTCTAGTGGTCTGTCGCACCTGACATCCTCGTGCCCAAGTGCATACACCTCACTCCTATCCAGAAACACCCAACCCATGTCTGACTTAGTTAAAAGTGACTTATTTGTCAGCACCTATTGACTATTATTTCTGTCAAAACAGAGACTTAGTAGTCAATTCTTTCAGGGAACATGTCTAATGAATCCCATCTAACTGCTGATGCATCTTAATATGAGGTTTATTTGTCCTAATCTTAACCAATATGCTATTCTGAAATGTTAAGATGTTTCTTGGGTATATAATTTTCCCCAACTATTAACAGATAGATTATGAACACTTAAGCAAGCACTATGTTTTGAGTTTTTGAAGGGGCTTTCTCTTCATGGAGCCCTCAATATAGAATGTGTGCTATTGGCCGGGCATGGTCACTCACACCTGTAATCCTAGCCTCTGGGAGGCTGAGGCGGGTGGATTGCTCGAGGCCAGGAGTTCAAAACCAGCCTGAGCAAGAGCGAGACCCCATCTCTACTATAAATAGAAAGAAATTAATTGTCCAACTAATATATAGAAAAAAAATTAGCTGGGCATGTTGGCGCATGCCTGTAGTCCCAGCCACTTGGGAGGCTGAGGTAGTAGGATTACTTGAGCCCAGGAGTTTGAGGTTGCTGTGAGCTAGGCTGACGCCACGGCACTCATTCTAGCCTGGGCAACAAAGCGAGACTCTGTCTCAAAAAAAAAAAAAAAAAAAAAAGAATGTGTGCTATTACATGGGGTACCCAAAAACTTGCTGACCCAATCTATAGCAAAACACCCTGATAATGGTTTGGTTACTACATCTAAATCAGAGGTTGGCAAATGTTTTCAGTAAAAGTCCAGATAAATATTTTAGGCTTTCTGAGCAATATGGTCTCTATTACAACTACTAGATTCTGCCATTGTAATGTGAAAGCAACCATAAATAATAATACATTAAACAAATGAGCATGGCTGTGTTCCAATAAAACTTTATTTATGGATACTGAAGTCTGAACTACATAAAATTTTTGCCTGTCACAATTAGTCTTTCTTTTTCATTTGTGAGTTGGATTAAAAGCCCTTTCTTACAAATAAGAAAAATATAAAGTTTAAAAATGATTTGACTTTGAAATTTGTTTTAATAAATTAGAATAGATTCAGAGTTATCCCTATTATAATATCACTCTCACTCACCTGCACCCTAGTATAGCTTCCTTTAACAGTAGATAGAGATGGAATTACACCTAGTTCATGAGAAACTGCACATAACTCAAAAGCTAAGTCAGATCACATCTCAAAGCAATGTGTTCTACATGTGAATATCATCCATCATGAGAATCTATCAGAAATAAATTTTGAGGTTCCTTCTAAAATTTCCACCCATTCCTCTGGTCTTTATCATTTTGGACAGGACTTCTTTCAAAACAACCTATGGGTTTGGTTGACAATGCATCAAGTGTATATGCCATATATAAAACTTGCAAGCCACATATGACACCACACACTGTATATAATGATAGAAAATGACTGAAAATTATGACATCGCTACTCGAAAGGGCTGGTCCACAGGACAAAACAGAGGCCGCTATAAAATCCAGATGGTCCAAGAAGCAGTAAGTGAAGCAATCCAGTACGTCCAAAAGTATTTGCCCTGGCTTTGGGTAAGGCTCTCACCACTGCCACTTTCTATCACCTTAGTCCACAGCACCACCATACCTCACTGGGTTACTATAATACCCTCTCAAGTGGTCTCCCTGACTCTGACCTTGTCTCCCTACAAACTATTCTCAACATGGCAGCTAGACTAATACCATTAAAATATGTCAGGAAATGTCACTCGCCTACTTGAAACCTCTAATGGCTCCCCATTTTACTTAAAGGCAAAGACCTTACCCAGTTTGGCCTCCCCATTACCTCCTTGGTATTCTTTAAAGACATCATACATGTTTCTGTTTTATTGTCTATCTCCTTCCATCCCCCACTAAAATGTAAGTTCCATGAGCAGAGAAATTTTTGTCTTTTTATTTACTATTATATCCCCAACATCTAGCATAGTAACTGGTTCACAGCAAGTAGCTGATGAATATTTGCTAAGTAAACTGAATAGAATAAATTTGTACTACATCTATTTTCAGAATATTTTGACTATACTAAGGGAGAAAGCATTTGAACCCTGGATGCATATTCCCTAAAAATGATCCAGGAGAAGCACTTAACAAAGATGCCAAAATGGCTGCTAGTAAGTTTCAAGGGCTCCAAATTTGATGAGTTTAATTTTAAAAATAGGTAACTCTTCAGCCAAAGTATACACAAGTTTTAAAGTGTTGGATCACAATCTTACAAGAATTAAAAAACTAAAGGCTCGGGCCAGGCGCAGTGGCTCACGCCTGTAATCCTAGCACTCTGGGAGACCCAGGCGGGCAGATCGCTCCAGATCGGGAGTTCAAAACCCGCCTGAGCAAGAGTGAGACCCTGTCTCTACTAAACATAGAAAGAAATTAATTGGCCAACTAAAAATATATAGAAAAAAATTAGCCGGGCATGGTGGCGCATGCCTGTAGTCCCAGCTACTTGGGAGGCTGAGGCAGAAGAAGGATTGCTTGAGCCCAGGAGTTTGAGGTTGCTGTGAGCTAGGCTGACGCCACAGCACTCTAGCCCGGGCAACAAAGTGAGACTCTGTCTCAATCAATCAATCAATAAAGGCTCTCCAAACCAAATTTCTAAGTACAAATCAAAATAATGGTTATATCCATAGGCTGAAGAGGATCCTGCAGAAAGTGTAAGTGAACTATGGTGGCTTTAGAACCTATGAATCATGCCATGCTTACTCAAGTAATCAAGAAAATATTAGATGATACAGTGTTATTATTATGAAAATAGTCAAGCAAATAATTTTTATAGGAGGAGAGGAGGAGGAAGAAGAAGTTGAAGAGAAAGAGAAGGAAAAGAAAAATTATTTTATACAGAACAATGTTGGCAGAATGGAAAATGAAACAGTAAGGTGCCTATAAAAGCAGCTTAGGTATTAGAGACCAATGCCATTATTGAGCCTATCATTCTCCAGGCCAATACCCATCTCCCAACTCTAGCAGCAACTAGGAAAGATCATGTCCAAAACTAATGGAGTAAACTATGAGACTATACTCAGAAGCATTTCAAGAAACAATCAATTATTATATTGGCTGGGTGCAGAGGCTCACGCCTGTAATCCTAGCACTCTGGGAGGCTGAGGCAGGCGGATTGCTCGAGGTCAGGGGTTCGAAACCAGCCTGAGCAAGAGCGAGACCCTGTCTCTATTATAAATAGAAAGAAATTAATTGGCCAACTAATATAGAAAGAAAAAATTAGCCGGGCATAGTGGTGTATGCCTGTAGTCCCAGCTACTCGGGAGGCTGAGGCAGGAGGATTGCTCAAGCCCAGGAGTTTGAGGTTGCTGTGAGCTAGGCTGATGCCACGGCACTCACTCTAGCCTGGGCAACAAAGCGAGACTCTGTCTCAAAAAAAAAAAAAAAAAAACCAAAAAACAATCAATTATTATATATTTAACCTGCTGACAAGATGGACTCATATACAAATACCCCAAAAGGAAAGTCAATCCTGGATATAATATGATCTTCCACTTGCCTGAATTTAAGAGCTTACAGTCTGAATTGGGGAATAGGCCCACGAAGAATTAACATCATGTTGTAGTGTGAGAACTGCAGGCTTTAGAATCAGACATAACTGAGTTCAATCTGCTAGCATAGTGACCTTGAGAAAGTTTATTATCCACTCAGGTTCAGTCCCTCGTATGTAAATAAACAGTAATAACAATACCTACCTCACAGAGAAGTTTTGAGAATTAAATGAGATCATGTAGAGTAAGTATCTAACACATAGCCAGTGTAAATAATTAATGGCTTAAGTTATTGCTGTTAATCATTGTGGTAAGAATAACAGCAACATATAACAAGACACTGTAAAAATACATATGATGACTCAATTTATTTTCCTGAGCCCTGGTAAAGGAGTTAAATGGAAAGCTTTATAAAAGAGGAAATACTTGAGTTGTGCCCCGAAGGCAAGTATGACCTTTCCTAGTGTGTGAAGCAGGAACATAATTAATTGTTACGTGTATGAAAAAAGGCCTACAGAGCTACTTACTTTATCCTGGCTTATTTATGAAAGGCTTTTGAGACCAAGATTATAGACTTAATAGGGAAAGAAACCAACCTAAATGGTCCCAAAGATCACATCTTTATCTTAACTAAAAAGTATTTATTTATCTGAAGATTTTAAAATGTGGCAAATACATACATTTTGTCTATCTCCAGTCAGATGTGCAAACTCCACCATTTCATTTCCAAATTGACTAAATATTTGGACGAACTCTTGAAAGCTAGTCACTCTCTCTAGTCTTTCCATAGTTGCAAGAACCTGCAAAACAGAGAATATTTTATTATCGAATGACAGATAGGAAAGAGACTGAGATTGTCAAAGCTGAGGAGAGAAGGGAAAAAAAAGGAAATTCTAAATTCTGAGAAAAATGAGAAAGCTGAGAAAGGAGAGCCAGAAAAGAAGACAGAGAAGAAGGGGCTCAGAGAAGAAGAGGCAGATTGAAAAGTTAGAATCATTTAGGGAATGATTTGTTTTTAGGATTAGAAGAGGTGGTCTTACTTGAAAATGAAAAGGAAAATGGATTAATGAAACAACTAAATATACAAATGAAGAGATCATTTATGCAGCCAAGTCTGGAGAAGGTGGGGATGGTCAGGACTGCAGTAATCAAATCTTCAGAGAATTAGGAAGGGCAAAGGATGAAAGACAGCACACAAAAGCCTTAAGGCTCTGTGAACCGGGAGAGCAGGAACCCCAGTCTTCCTAGGAAAGCAGAAGGAAGGTCATCTGTGAGTGAGGAGTGAAAAGGGAGGTTTGGGACTTCACAAGCAGGAAAACAGTTTAGACCAGTCAGGAATGGCCTGTGTTGAATAAATTACTTGCCAAGACGCTTTGGGCAGTTAGAGGTAAATAGAGAATGTGAATCTGTAGCAGAGCCAATAGACAATGTGTTTTCTTGACGAGAAGTAAAGTAAATAGATGTGAAACATATTTTCAAATACTTTTCTTTAAAATAACAGCACTGGATTAGTTTTAGTCAGACCAAGATAGGTTAAAAAAACACAGATATCCTGTGTTTACTTATTTTCGGTGAGGATATGATGAATATTTGTCATGTTAATCTGCCCTGGCAGCTCAGGAAGTCCAGGCAACTAACACAGATAAGGCACATTACCACCATTGAGCGAACCTCTGTCTTTCAGAGAGGAAGGTTGTTTCTATTCCTCTGGCTCTGCCAGATTCACATCTCCAATTACATTTTTTTTTTTTTTTTTGAAACCGAGTCTTGCTCTGTTGCCCTGGGTAGAGTGCAGTAGCATCAGCCTAGCTCACAGCAGCAACCTCAGACTCCTGGGCTCAAGCGATCCTCTTGCCTCAGCCTCCAGAGTAGCTGGGACTATAGGCATGCACCGTGACACCCAGCTAATTTTTCTGTTTTTAGTAGAGATGGGTCTTGCTCTTGCTCAGACTAGTCTCCAACTCCTAAGCTCAAACAATCCTCCTGCCTCAGCCTCCCAGAGTGCTAGGATTATAGGCATGAGCCACCACATCTGGCCTCTAATTACTTTTTAAACTTATAATTTTGCTTCACTCAACACCTATCAGGTGTTTCCTCCTAAAACTCTACTGGGACAACCCCTTCCCTGGCTGCCTGCCCTCCCCCCACCTTGCCTAAGGAATAATCCAGGGAAAGAAGTGATCATGTACACCCTGGGTTTCTGGATGATTGAGAAGCACAACCATTACCTAAGAGACTAGCAGGAGTTCTGGATTGGAAGAGTATAAATTCATTCTCTAAATTTTTGATTAGTAATAGTTAGGGGCTCTGTATACAGAAATTTTGTAGCTGTGGATAATTATTGTTTCCACTGATTTAATTTAGTCTTGAATTTATAACTTGTTACTCTCTGATTTGGAAAAACAAAAAGACTGAAGAATTTGGTATTTTTTATCAACTAGGTTTCTACTACAGACATGATCACGGTGCTCAGTTTTTCTTTTTGAATGTTATACACATTTAAAGCTTTTACCAACAAGCCTCAACAAGTAGATAATGATTTTCTGAGAAGAAACATTATTTGCATTCAAAAGTCTAGGCCTAGTAAACACATCATTTAAGAATTACAGGTATAAAAGAAATACTACTTTTAAACTATAGATAATTAGAGTTATAAGCAATTATAATAGATAAGCATTGCCAAATGACCTGCAATTAATCTCAAAAACACTTTTCAAGAAAACATTGACAGGCAAAAGTATAACACCATCAGGAAGGCAGAAAGTACCTTATTTCTTGATGTTATTATTTGTTTAATGACTACTCGGTCTGCCAGCAACAACACTTTTGTCACTGAAGAAAGAAGTAATCTTGCAGCCTTTATAACTCCTGTTTTGTCTGTAAAAATTGTGATCTGGCCATCAGATTTGGGGTGATTCAAGTTGGTTACATCTGTAAGTGCTGCAATTGTTTCTCCTAATAAGAAAGGGGAAGAGGAAAGAAAAGTTAAATTGGCAGTAAGACACATTTAAATTAAAATCTAGATTTTAATCTTCAAGGTAAGGAGCATGATGGGGAGAAACCTAGCTTGGGAGTCTTACTTCAGAAGCAAGAAAACAATTTCACCATGATGATCAGAGGGATTGTTCTCATGAAGTTTTCTAATCAAAACAGCACACTCTTAAAGAGTCTGTAGTTTTCTAATTAAAAGTAACAGCACAGTCTTAAAGAACTGTGAAAAATTTTTACCTTCATCCAGTTTCAAAAATATCATAATTTTTGTTTCCAGTGGCACTACAAACTATAGGGCTGGGGCCAGGCCAGAGGAAAGGCAGGAAATGGGTCACTGCTGATCTCCACAACTGGAAAGGGCTTGAGTTTTTAGAGATGCTCAGGGAAAAAAAGAAAGATAAGGCTTTGGGCCCCATGGGATGACATCTTCAACGAAAAGGGGGCCTGGAAAGAACTGCCAGGCGAAGGGAAACAATACACAAGTTTGTTTGTCAGGCAGCCTTGACTCTGAGTAGGTAAAGTAAACAAAACAGAAGTCTCTCTGCCAAGAATTCAACTACAGGCTGACCCTCATTCAGGTTTGCTATTTGAATTTATACTTCTTATGATATCCAGTGGAAACCACTCTACCAAATGAACTCCAAACCCTCTTGAAAAATTATCTTCTTCACTATTGCTGTCAAACCTTTTGGTTTCTATAATGGCAATTATATCCACCAATAAAACAATATAAATGTTTGCCTCCTCAAGACTATAATATTCTCCAAACCTCCTCACTGTTAAAGTTAACAAGAATAAAATAAACTTATTTTTTTTTTGAGACAGAGTCTCGCTTGCCCAGGCTAGAGTGAGGGCCGTGGTGTTAACTAGCTCACAGCAACCTCAAACTCCTGGCCTCAAGCAATCCTGCTGCCTCAGCCTCCCTAGTAGCTGGGACTACAGGCATGCGCCACCATGCCTGGCTAATTTTTTCTCTATATACTAGCTGGCCAATTAATTTCTTTCTATTTATAGTAGAGACAGGGTCTTGCTCTTGCTCAGGCTGGTTTCGAACTCCTGACCTGGAGCAATCCGCCCGCCTCAGCCTCCCAGAGTGCTAGGATTACAGGCGTGAGCCACCACGCCCGGCCAAAAATAAACTTTTAAGTATCTTATAGTGTTCAAGATAATTTTTTAAGTCCTAAATAAACCTGTGTGCATAATGGATTGATTTTCTCACAAAAGCCCTCTTGTCAATTCTATTACATACACACACTAATGTATCAGCCATAGGCTAAGTACTTAAGTATTAGAAAATTAATGGACAGATCACAAGGTGCAACATGCTAAAAGTCAATATTTAGAAAGATCAGTCTGAAGGGAGCAAATAGCACAGAATGGAAAGTGAGACTTAAAGCCAGGCTACTATTTCAACTATGGGAGTGAGATAGTAGGGACCTTTATAGGATGGCAGGTAGCTATAGGAAAATAAAGAAGATGATTGGGAGACACTGAAGAAAGAAAACATAAAATTAGTATCTGACCAGTGATAAGAAAGAAAGGAAGAATGAAAAAATGGCTTCAAAGCTGTGAACCTAAGTCACTTAAAGAAAATTCCAGAAGGGCATAGGAAGGGAGATAATAAATTTAGTTGCACACAACAGGAGCTTGAAATGACACAGAATTCATAAAAGATAAGCCACAAGATAGAGACTGGTAATGCAGATTCTACGGTAGCCAGCCTCCAAGATGATCCCCACCTACTGGTACTCACAATCTTATGTCATCCCCTCCCGCGTCACACCAGGATTTGTATGACAGAAGGGATGGTATGTCACTTCCAAGATCAGGTTATAAAAGAACTAAGGCAGCCACCTTGGTGTGTCTGTCTGTCTGTCTGTCTGTCTGTCTGTCTGTCTCTCTCTCTCTCTCTCTCTCTGAAGGAAGCTAGCTGCCATGCATGTACTAAGCAGCCCATACTATTAATACAATGAGGCCTACTGAGGCCTTTGACCAACAGCTAGCAGGGAAGTGAAGCCTCACAACAACTACAGGCGGGAGCCTGGATGCAGATCCTGCCGTCCAGCCAAGCTTTCAGACGACTGAGGCAGGGTCGACACTTTGACTGTAACTTCATGAGACACACTGACCCAAACCACCCAGTTAAGCTGCTTCCTGTCCTGACCCTAAAAACTGTGTGAGATAATAAATGTTTGTAGTTTTAAATCGCTAAGTTTGGTTAATTTGTTACAGAGCAACAGGTAACTAATACAAAGTTTCTATAGCAAAATAATACAGAGAACAAAAGTGCTCAGAACTAACGCTTAACAAAAACAGAAAGGGGCAGGAGGAAAGCATCAGTTTGCATCCAATCGGGAATAGCTGAAAGGATGAAATGTTTCCCATTCCTCTAGATACTTGGTCAACTTTTCCTGTAGTTCTCAATCACCAAAGATATCACATATGAGCCTGCACATATGGCATTATTCAACCTTTCCATTTTCTGACTAAACCCTAGGCATTTAATTCATAGGATGGTAACATTTGGTCAGATCCACCAAGGCAGTCAAATGCTTCCTTAATATTATAAAGGTGTTCAACATTTAGACTGTTCAGAAATTAGTTCTGTGAAAAAGTCACAAAGCTTCATATCTTATAGCTTCATGGTTTTCATTTTTAATTTATTATATGAAATTAGTTTTATCTTAACAGGAAAACCCAAAGTCAAACAAACACAAATATTATTAAGCTTCCATATAAAATATAAACTTTGCCTGGTAGCCAAGTAAAAAGTAACAATATAATGCAAGAGTCTAACACAGGAAAATACAAATAAAAAATAATTATTATGACAACTATTTATTGAGTGCTTGTTATGTGCCAAATACATACATTCATCATATCAAAACACCTCTATAAACACTAACAGCCCCATTTTATAGATGAGAACACTGAGACTTAAAAATATTTAATAGCTTGCCTAATGTCACACTACTAGCAAGGGGAAAAGTAGGGCCTGAAATCCAGGCAGTGTGACCTTAAAGTTCTAGTTCTTTATCCCTACTTTATATTATTTCCCTCAAATAAATGCTAACTTGTTCAGAGGAGAAAATGATTAGTTTGGGCTGAGGGGCCAGAAACATTTCAGGAATGATTTAACAAAGTCTTAAATTTGCATGTGTTATGAGAAAAAAAAGTTTCCATATTATATAACTCCAGCAGGCACCATTCTCCATCCTCTTATCTGAGTGACCATAAGAAGTAGATGACATGTGAAGCCTGTGACACCTGAGGGCCTCCAAAAGACTCCATCTATGGAGTTGCCCAGCTTTATATTACTTTGGTCAGTGTACCATGGTCTGGTCTCTCACCTTACACTGAGCAGAATGACATACTACAAAACCAATAAGGAGAGCAGGACTTAGGTTGTCCTTTCATTTAAAAATTCCTTCTCTTCCTTTAATCAAGGGTTGTTAGAAAAAACTGTAACTTGAAGAATATCTCTACATTTTCTATTGAATTGTCCAAACAGGCATTATATAATGCCTATTTCATAAGCACCCACACAATAATTTGGTGCCATGCAAAAAGTCTCTGCTCTTACAAGCTGGTTTGTTTCCTTTCAACAAACAATGAGAATTATATAACCCTTTGTTTCCCACATTTTAGTCTTGCCTTCCAGGAAGCACAGAGATAAATTTCATGCTTAATTAAAATAATAATGTTTGCCAAAGTTTCTGGTATATTTATTTCTTCCTATTTTAATAGGTTTATTGAACATGTCTTACAGTAAACTCTTTCAAATTTTTTCTTAAAGTAGGAAAAATATAAATTATTTATAGAATAAGGGCATCCCCTTGCTTCCCACATAAAACCTATCCTCTATCCCAGTCAATGGCTAGAAACCAGAGAGAGTCAACCCAGAGACCTGCCTTTCCTTTTGTCAATAACCTAGTTCTATCTGTTCAACCACCTTAATGAGTATTTTGTGTACTTTTCCTGTTCCCTACAGCCCTATTACTCTGTCTTGGTCTAGCTGGTTTTATCGTAAAAGCTTCCCTATTAATCTCCCTGCCTTCAATCTCAACCCTCTAACAACCTGCCCTCATTCATTCATTTCCTCCATACTATCAGAAGAATACTATCATAAGAATTTCTAACACAAAACAATATGTATTTTGTTTGGCTCAAAATTCCTCAATGACTCCCTATTACCCACAGATAGAATAATACCTGAAGCCTTTAATACAACATACAGGACTGAGTAAAATCTGGTTGGTCACTCCATATTTACTTGGCCTTATCACAGTCACTTTCTCAGTGACCCTCCAAAAACAGCTACTCCTCCCTCAGGGTTGCCCACTTCAGTAAATAGCACCACTATTTACCCAGCTGTTCATACCCAAAACCTTGGAGTTATCCATGACTCTTCTCTCTGTCACATCCCACATCCAACCATGAGCAAATCATATCAGCTCCACCTTCACAATATATCCAAAGGCAACTATCTTTCACCACCTCAAATGCCATCACCTAGAATAAGTCACCATCGTCTGTCACCTGGACCACTGCAACAGCCTCTTAACCTGTTTCTCTGATTCCACCTTCACACCCCCTAAAATCTATTCTCTATACAGGAGCCACCAGTTATCCTTTTAAAATACAAATGAGATCATGTCACTGTCAGACACAAAACCTCCTACTAGCCCCCCATAACACTTAGAATAGAATCCACAGTTCCTGTCATTGTCTAGAAGGTTGCTCTTATCCTTGCTAGGAATGCTCTCCCGCAAGTATTCATATAGCTCAGGTCCTCATTTCATTACAATTCTGATCCAATATTCTTTCCTTAGAAGGTCCTCCTAAACCCCTATCCTAGTAGTTGTTTACTAGGGGCATTTTGACCCCTCAAGGGACATTCAACAATGTCTGCAGATATTTTTGGTTATTACATGGGGGAAGAGGGCATTCTACTGGCCCCTCATAGATAGCAGCTAGGGATGCTGATAAACACTCTACAATGTACAGGATAAGCCCCTACAACAAATAATTATCCAGCCCAAGATGTCAATAGTGTCAAAATTGAGAAGCTCCGCCCTCTCAAGAACAGCACCTCCGTTGTTCTCCTCTTACCCTGCTATATTTTTTTCTTCATAACTATCACTTTATTTTTTTTCTTCATGATAACTATCACCTTCTCTCAATAGAATGCAAGCTCCATGAGGGCACACTTTGGACTGATTTGTCCATGGCTATATCCCTATAGCCTAGAAGAATGCCTGGTATACCACCAGTAATTATTTATTAAAAATATAAATGGATATAATTATATATGTAATTAAGCTTTAGCCAAGCATTAAATTAATTTTTAAATATTATATATATATATAAATGGATAAATGATACTTCAACAAGCTGAACTATTTGCAGCCCTCGAAACACCCCAGATTCTCAAAGGCTTCTGTGCCACCAGCTATAGAGATTTGTGAAACAGCATGAAGTTTGAAGTCACTGTGCTTTGTTTGCTATAGAGTACTGGTGCATACTAATGTTTATTCACACTTCCTACTTGGTGGAAAGTAGGCTAACATGCTCCTTGAGAGCAGAGTCCATGTCTCACACTTCTCTGTATATCTCACATCTCATTGGCAGATCACTACTCTTACCAGTGAAAGAGTCCTATGTTTCAGATTTAGGACTTGAGCCAAGAGAAGCTAATCCAGGCCTGTAATGTCTTAGGCATCCATAATCGGAGAGCCATACATTTTTACTCAAAATAAAATGATAATGTATCATCATGCTCAAAGCAATAAAACTAGTATGAATAGACCTCAAAATCAATATCCACATACCTGCTTGCTTGGCTTCAATACAGGCAATACTTATTTCTTCTTTCAAATCCCGGTTTTCATTGGCTATAGCTTCCCCTACTTTAACAAATCTTCCAACTGCCAAGTTGACAGCTTGTCCTACACGCTGAATTGCTTGCAGAGTTTTATCAGACTTTTTGGTATTATCTTTATGATTAATAAGTGTGGTGATCTAAAAATAAAAGATAAAAGTAATTCGCTTAAATTTTAATTCAATACCTTTTTATTTTAAGCTGTATCACAAAAAATAAGAAAATTAAGCTCAGCATATAGGACTAGCCCAATAGACTAAATCAATAGCTTCAGATGTTTCAACACAGAGACAACCAGTAAAGTATCCTGTATCATTCTTCATGACAATGTTTCCATTAATTACAACTCCAAGTTCACCTGAGGGCAGTTATCTGGGGCATACAGTTCCAGAGGCCCTCCAGATCTTTCAACAAATCTGAAAGACAGGACAGACATAGGAAAGGATAGATCATTACGTCCACAGAGCCCACAGAAAACCAAAGTACTTCATGTCCAGCTTCCTCTACTGACTTAAGCTGCTTTGAGAGTAGAGACAGCATCTTCTACCCCAGGCGTCCTCAAACTACGGCCCGCAGGCCACATATGGGTGTTTTTGCCCATTTGTTTTTTTACTTCAAAATAAGATATGTGCAGTGTGCACAGGAATTTGTTCATAGTTTTTTTTAAACTATAGTCTGGCCCTCCAATAGTCTGAGGGACAGTGAACTGGCCCCCTGTTTAAAAAGTGTGAGGACCCCTGTTCTACCCCTTGCATTCCACTCCATGGTCTACCATAGTACACGGGTTATACAAAATAGTACTTGTGCCATACATGTTTACTGCATTAACTAGATGCTTTAGAACAGGGGTCCTCAAACTTTTTAAACAGGGGGCCAGTTCGCTGTCCCTCAGACCATTGGAGGGCCAGACTATAGTTTAAAAAAAACTATGAACAAATTTCTATGCACACTGCACATATCTTATTTTGAAGTAAAAAAACAAACAGGCAAAAACACCCACATGTGGCCCATGGGCTGTAGTTTGAGGACGCCTGCTTTAGAACAATCATTGTGATCTCCGTTTTATACTTTGCTAAATTTTGTTGTAGCAGACTCAATGTAAACAAAATTTCAAAAGTTTTAACACTTGGTTCCAGGCCCTGAAATAAAATACAAAAGGTAACAAGTTCAGCTCATTGAAACAAACATAAATCTTCAAGATATCTTAGAAAACTAGTACATAAACTATGCTGACATATAAAAATATTTATTAAAGAACATGGCCTAAAAGACATAGATCCCAAGCAGTACATGTATGGTGAGTATAACTTTGAAATAATGTATATAGCTTATTTATAAAGACCAAACATAGTACGGAATTTAAGAGAAGAGCAAGAGAATCACTCTGTTGCCCAGGCTAGAGAGCCATGGCGTCAGCCAAGTAGCTCACAGCAACCTCAAACTCCTAGGCTCAAGCAATCCCCCTGCCTCAGTCTCCCAAGTAGCTGGGACTACAGGCATGCACTACCATGCCCGGCTAATTTTTTCTATATATATATTTAGTTATCCATATAATTTCTTTCTATTTTTTGGTAGAGACAGGGTCTCACTCTTGCTCAGGCTGGTCTTAAACTCCTGAGCTCTAACAATCCACCTGTCTCGGCCTCCCAGAGTGCTAGGATTACTGGCGTGAGCCACCGTGCCCTGCCAAGAATCACTTTTACTCTTCACGCAACTACTGTGTGCCAAGCACTTTATATGTTTAAGCATTAATAGTTTAGAATTAATAGAAAGGCCTAGATTTGAGTCTTGGCTCAGCCATTACTAGCTAAATGGTCTAAGAAAATTTATTTAATCTCTCTAAACTTATTCATCTATGATATTTTTTTCATCACATTTTGAATATCTATTAGATGTCAGGTCCTGAAGATGAATCAATGAGTAAGACTAACATGATCCTACCCCCATTAAGTTTACGGTGTGGTAAAACAGCAATAATTCAGTCACATAAAATATATTTGTTGTACACTATCATACGCCAAATAAAATTCTAGGCAAGAACAAGAAAGAAAAAGCCCATGCTCTCATGGAGCTAACGTTCTAGTGAAAGAGGGGGTAAAACACACAATAATCACATAAATAGGTAAATAAAACAAAATCTTTAATGTGAATGCTATGTAAAATGTTAAAATAGGATAATGTGATATAAAGTTTCAGGTAGCTATTTTTGTAGCTACCTGAAATTGGTTGATCTTCCATCTATGAAGAAGTGATATTTAAGCTGAGATCTAAATCACAGCAAGTAGCCAGGCTGGCAACCATCAGGGATAAAGACCATTCTCAAAAGAAGAAACAGTTGGTTTAAAAAAAAACAAAAAACAGAAAGCTCTTAGTTATGAATAAGCCTGTCCTACACAAGGAATGAGGTAAGGCCAGAAGTGGTTAAAGCATAGTGGCCAAGAGGGCAAATGTCAAACCAATATCCAGCAGATGGGATGGGCAGGAGGCAGCCAAGGCTGTGCATTGGAGTAAAGAATTTTATTCTACATATTATAGAAAGCCACTGAAGGGTTTTTAAGCAGGAAAGTGGTACAATCTCTGTAGTGATTTTCAAATGTGTCCACAAATTATTTCATACTTCTCCCTTCAAGAGGGGGAGCCTCATTTCTCTGCCGTTGAGAGTGAGCTGGACTTGGCAACTCACTTCTAATGAAGAGAAAAATAGTAGAAGTAATGGAGTATTGAGGATAGATCATAGAACACATTGTGACTTCCAGCTCGTTCACTCTTTCTCTCTCTCTGGGATCAATCGCAGGGGGAGAAAGCCAGATCCCTTACCATGAAAAGCAACCCTATGGAAAGCTCCACGATGTAAGAAATTGAGGCCTCCTGCCAACAGGTAGAGATGATTTGAGGCCTCCTGCCAACAGCCTGGAGAGTGAACCTGCAAGTGGATTCTCTAGCCCCAGTCAAGCCTTTGGATTACTGCAGGCCCAGACAAAAATCTTTATTACAATTTCATGAGAGATCTCACTCCAGAACCACGAGGTAAGTCACTCCAGAATTCATGACCCATAGAAACCGTAAGACAAATGTTTGTTGTTTTAAGGCACCAAATTTGGGATAATTTGCTCTGCATAAACTATAGTTAACTAATACACATTGTGGTACCTGGGTCTGGTGTGATGCTATAACAAAACCTAAAATGTGGGAATAGCACTGAAATCAGGCAGTGGAAGTTTGAGGAGTAAATGAACTTTGAGGAGTAAAAGCTAGAAGTAGCGAAGAAACTTTGTAGAAGCATCATGACCTTTGAGGAAGTAGTCTTACTGGGTAATTTACAAACAACAGAACTTTACTGCTTAAAGATCTGGATGCTGGGAAGTCTAAGACCAAGGCACTGCTGAGATTTGGTATCTGCTGAGGGCCCATTCCTCATGGATGACCTTCTATGTGCTCATGTGGCTCCCACAGACCCTTTTATAAGGGCATTGTAATCCCATTCATAAGGGCTCCCTCATGACCTAATCACCTCCCAAAGGCCTCACCTCTTAATACCATCACTGTGGGGGTTAAGCTCCAACATATGAATTTTGGGAAGAAAAGAACATTCAGGCCACAGTAGAAGCTATGGATGAAAACTTAAAGCAAAGGGAGAAACAGCTTATTGGAAACTGGAGAAAAGGGGATCCTTGTTATGTAGTGACAGAAAGTCACCCTCACTAATATGGAAAGGAGAAAATATACCTAAGGAACTGGGTGATCTAACTAAGGAGATTTCAAGGCAGGTTAGAGAGTGCTACCTGGTTTCTTCTTGCCGCTTACGGCAAAATGTAAGAGGAGAGAGAGAGAAGTTAAAGGAGACACCATTAAACAAAAACAAGCCAGAACTTGATGGCTTTGAAAATTCCTTCTATAAATAAAACACCATGCTAAAATTAAGAATAGCTTCCAGGCAAAAATAAAATCCAGGTCACTGTCAAGAAGGTACAGTCTAAAGATGAAGCTGGCCGGGCGCGGAGGCTCACGCCTGTAATCCTAGCACTCTGGGAGGCCGAGGCGGGCGGATTGCTCAAGGTCAGGAGTTCGAAACCAGCCTGAGCAAGAGCAAGACCCTGTCTCTACTATAAATAGAAAGAAATTAATTGGCCAACTAATATATATAGAAAAAATTAGCCGGGTATGGTGGCGCATGCCTGTAGTCCCAGCTACTCGGGAGGCTGAGGCAGAAGGATCACTTGAGCCTAGGAGTTTGAGGTTGCTGTGAGCTGGGCTGACGCCACGGCACTCACTCTAGCCTGGGCAACCAAGCGAGACTCTGTCTCAAAAAAAAATAAAAAAATAAAAAAAAAATAAAGATGAAGCTAAGGGTATAACCTTAAAATCTTATATTAAGATCTCTGGAAGATGCAAGGTGGTGGTTCCGTCAACCATTCAGTTCAACAATAGACCTCTTAAGAAGTTTAAAGGGGTTGTCCCTCAGCAGGCCCAGCAGAAGCCCAAGTTAGAGAAAAGCACATCTTGAAGAAACTTGTGGGTATGGCTTTTGTCTAATGGAGTGAGTGCAATATAACTCACAGGAAACCAATAAAATTTTTAAGATAATTGTGTTAACAGAAACACCACTAGCTTGGACTGAAAGAGACAGATCAATACAAAATGAATGGAAGCATTTTTATCTCCAAACTCCCATAGGCAGAGAGCTGGCTGAGAAATCTATGCAGCTGCAAACATGAGCTACCTTTCCTGAAAAAGGATAACTCAGAGGGCAGTGCCAAGAGCCATGAAGAATTTTTCCCAGGCCTTCATCAAGGAACTATCAAACTCTACCCAGGAGGACTTCAGAATGCTATCAACCATTGGCTCCTATTTTTCCCACTTTTGAATAGAAGTATATAGCAGTAATTCTACCCTTCCCATTTTCCTATTTTTTGAATAGAAGGATCTACAGTGGTTATCCTACAGCTGAAAGGAGTTAAACTTAAAGAACTACACACACACGAAGCCTCATCTGAACCAGATTTAGACTCTAGCTGATTTTGTGGAAGTGGAAAGAGGTTGTCTTCAGGTGGAAAGAAGGTAAACAATTAGTGGCCAGAGGTTGGAGTATGGTAGTTTTAAAATATGTCCACAAATTCTTTGCTATTCCTGCCTTTAAAAGGTAGAGTCTCGTTCCTCTCTCCTTGAGTACAAGCTGAATTTAGTCACTTCTAACAAATAGAATAAAGCAGAAGTGACAGTATGCTACTTTTGAAGGCAAGTCATAAAGTCACTGTAGTTTCTACCTTTCTTTCTAAGATTTTTTTTTTTTTTGAGACAGAGTCTCACTTTGTTGTCCAGGCTAGAAGAGTGAGTGCCGTGACATCAGCCTAGCTCACAGCAACCTCAAACTCCTGGGCTCAAGCAATCCTGCTGCCTCAGCCTCCCGAGTAGCTGGGACTACAGGCATGCGCCATCATGCCCGGCTAATTTTTTCTATATATATTAGTTCGCCAATTAATTTCTTTCTATTTATAGTAGAGACGGGGTCTCGCTCTTGCTCAGGTTGGTTTCAAACTCTTGAACTCAAACGATCCACCCACCTCAGCCTCCCAGAGAGCTAGGATTACAGGGGTAAGCTACCACACCCAGCCTCTTTCTAAGATTATTCACTCTAGGGGAAGCCAGTTCCCATGTCATGAAGACACCTGACGAGCCCAATGGAAAGGCACACATGATAAAAAAACGGAAGCTTCTGACCAACAGCTAGGAAGACTCTAAGGCCAGCTGTTGACAGACAAGAGAGATCCAGAAGACCCAAGTACGCTACTCCCAAATCCCTAACTCACAGAAACTGAGATAAATGTTTGTTTTGTTTGTTTGTTTGTTTGAGACAGAGTCTCGCTTTGTTGCCCAGGCTAGAGTGAGTGCCATGGTGTCAGCCTAGCTCACAGCAACCTCAAACTCCTGGACTCAAGCAATCTTGCTGCCTCAGCCTCCCAAGTAGCTGGGACTACAGGCATGCGCCACCATGCCCGGCTAAGTTTTTCTACATATATTAGTTGGCCAATTAATTTCTTTCTATTTATAGTAGAGATGGTGTCTTACTCTTGCTCAGGCTAGTTTCGAACTCCTGACCTTGAGCAATCCACCTGCGTTAGCCTCCCAGAGTGCTAGGATTACAGGCGTGCGCCACCGTGCCCGGCCTTGGTTGTTTTTTTAAACCATTATGTTTTGGGGTGATTTCTTATGCAGCAGTAAATAACTAATGCAATCTCAAATGCATGTTTTTTAAAAGAACCTTCTAGCTACTAGGGGGAAGAGTAGATTCCTGGAGTGATAAAAGCAGAAATAGGCAGACGAGTTAGAAAGCTGCTGCAATAGTCCAGGCAGAAGATGATGTTGGCTTGAAATAAGGTGGCAATAGTAAAAATGGAAGAAAACGTGGACAAATTCAGGAATGTCTTGAATATGATTTGCTTGATGGATTACATTGGTGGTATCAAAAATGACCCCTAAATGTGTGGTATGAGAAAGAGTGGACAAGTATAACACTAACATTTCTATGTGGCAGGAATATAAAGTGTTTTACATAAATGACCTAATTTAATCCTCACAATAATCTTAGGACTTAGGTACTACTTAATTCCCTTTTTGCAGATAAGGAAACTGATATTAAAAGATGCTTATTTAAGGTCACATAGCTAATAAGTGGTGTGGTCAGGATTCAGAATCAGACAATTTTGACTCCAGAGACCATACTCTTAAACACTACCCTATAATGTCTCCCAACAATCCAATGACATAGGTACTATTATCATCCCCATTTTATAAATGAGGAAATTGGACATTGAAAAGAGTGAGAGGGTTAGGATTTAAATCAGGTTATTCTGACTGCAGAGCCTAGCCTCTTAACCACTTAGCCAGACAGCCTTCTCTGCCTTATGATATTAATAAGAAGATTTAATGAAATGATGAAAGTATTGTTTTTAACACAGTACTCAGCTTATGGTAAGCATTCATAGGTTTATTATAATTAGCTCTTATTTAATCCTTAGGTATTATTAAAGATAAGAAAACTGAGGCTGAGTGAAATTATGTACTTGGCTCACACAGCTAATAAGTGGCCTAGTTTAGAATTTGAACCCAGGTTTATCTGACACCAAAGCCCACCCAGCACTCTTTCCTTTAGGGAATGTTTTCAATCTTTATTATCTTTCCTAGAAGACAGCAGAACCCTTTCCTCAATTTAAAACGGGCTTCCTAAAAGCTCATATGTAGTTATATCAAAGAGTCATTACAGAGGAATTTTGAGGATGACTGTGTGGTACTGGGAAGCGGGGTCACAAATATGAATCCTATTAGCACCAGCTTTGTCCTTCTCTACACCTAATAGACGTAAAGGAATTCTTAGTATCACATGGAAAACAGAGAGCTTGACCACCACTGATTGTTCTAAGCTGCCATCTTGGAAGGAATTCTAGAGTGAAAAGCAGGTTAAGTTCTTATCATAGATTGAATGTTTGTGTCTCTCAAAAATTCATGTTTTGAAACGCTAACCCCCAATATTATGTATTAGGAGGTAGGGCCTTTGGGAGGTGATTAGGTCATGAGGGTAGAGCCTTCATGAATGGGATCAGTGCTCCTTAAAAGAGGCCTCAGAGAGCTCTCTCACCCTTTTCCATCTTGTGAGGACAGTGAGAAGACAGCTACCTATGCAACAGGAAGGTGAACCCTCATCAGACACAGAATCTTCTGGCACCTTGATCTTAGACTACCCAGCTCCAGAAGTGTGAGGAATAAACTTCCATTGTTTAAGCCACCTAGTCTAGGGCATAGCAGCCTGAATAGACTAAGACAATTATGTTTATTAAATGTTTTATTTATATAAAGTTTTAAATTTTCAATTTTAAAGAAAAGATCCTGCAATTAGGCTAAAATAACAACTATTGTTCAGTTCTATAACACACATTTAGCTTTCACTACAAGCATCCTCCTCAGTGCATAATTAGGTGTGGCTGACTTCCTCTTACTGGAAAGCTGTCTGGAAAATGTTCAATTCCAATACAGGTATGACTTTAAAATTTTCATTTGGAGAAGTTAATTCATAAAATTCCTTATTAAAAGGCCTACTTATGTCCTAAAATTATTTTCAAATGTTTTAAAAGGGAGGTCCAAATGTTATACATGGTGATTGTTTAAAAAAAAGAAAAAAAAAAGGGCCAGGCTCCCACTACTAATCCTAGCACTCTGGGAGGCAGAGGTGGGCGGACAGTTTGAGCTCAGGAGTTTGAGACCCACCTGAGCAAGAGAAAGACCTCATCTCTACTATAAATAGAAATAAATTAATTGGCTAACTAAAAATATATAGAAAAACTTAGCCAGGCATGGTGGCGCATGCCTATAGTCCCAGCTACTCGGGAGGCTGAGGCAGGAGGATCACTTGAGCCCAGGAGTTTAAGATTGCTGTGAGATAGCCTGATGCCATGGCACTCTAGCCCAGGCAACAGAGGGGGACTCTGTCTCAAAAAAAAAAAAAAAAAAAGAAAGAAAGAAAAAAAAAGAAAAAGAAATGGGAATCATAGAAAAGCCTCAAGAAATCAAAATAACCTATAATCCCTACTACCTTGTGAGCATTTTGGCATAATTCTTTCTAGTCTTGTTTTAAACATATATATACCTAGACACACAGTTTTACAAAATTGAAATTAAACTTCAATTTCCTTACTGTGCAAAAAAATAAGACAAGCTAACATTTATTAAGCAAAACAGTACCAGGCACTAGCCTATGTGTTTTACATGTATTAATTCATTTAATGCTTACATCTCTAGTATCTAAGAGGTATATACTATTATTATCCTCATTTTACAGATAAAGGACCAAGTCACAAAGCCAGAAAGTTGCCTGCACTCTTAATCACTACACTGCCTCTCTTACCTCCCAGGATTATGTTAAGGATCAAGGGAAAGATAGCTAGTAAGAGTTCTTTGTAAATTATAATGTTTCAAATAAAATTTTAGCTATCATTCTGCAAAAATAGGCATATTAAATTGGGTGTCCACAACTTGAAGTTGCCCTGACACCAGAGTCTAGAGAACGCCTGAATGAACAGAAAAGAGGGCAGAGAAGCCATCCCATGGGGAAGAAAGAGGATCTGGTGTATTGAAGAACTCTGCCTGGAATAAAACAATAAGAACTAGGGCTCACTTGATACCTCCAAACAAAGGGTGTCAAGAAGTACAAATCACCAATAAAGTATATCCTAGCAATTAAAAGCATGGCCTCTGACATCACTCTGCTTGGGTTTGAATGCTGGCTCTCCCATGTGACCATAGGATAAGTTATCTAACCTTTCTGTGACTCCTGTTCTCACCCATGAAAACAGGGATAATAACAGGACCCATCTCATGAAGTTATTGTGGGGAACAAATAAATTAGTAAATGTAAAGTACTTAGAATAGTGACTGGTATATAGTGAGCACTGCATAATTCTTCAATATTATTACACTGGTTAGATTTCTAGAATCTCTGTTCTTTCCTCATGATTGTGATATTGAGAGGCAAGAAAGCAAGTGAAGGAGTCCAGGAGAAAAAAAAGAAAAGCAGTATCAACCCAGAAAAATAGCAAAGCCTAATTCCCTGGGACTTGAATAATCTAGGAGCCAGCCTAGGACAGAGAAGTTCATCTCTGGCCTTAACTCATCAGTTATACATAATTCTTCCCAGAATTGTAAGAATTTAAAAATCATCTAATCAGCTATAGAAAATAATATAAAAGTAAACACAGCAATCATGGGAGTATGTTTTCAAGAAGGCAGAAAGAAAACACTTGCACTTACTTTACAAACCATTTTGTTTGGATTTTATTTTATCATTGCAGTTAAAAACAAATACTTAGGCCGGGCATCGTGGCTCACACCTGTAATCCTAGCACTCTGGGAGGCCGAGGCAGGTCAATCTCTCAAGGTCAGGAGTTCGAAAACAGCCTGAGCAAGAGCAAGACCCCATCTCTACTAAAAATAGAAATTAATTGGCCAGCTAAAAATATATAGAAAAAATTAGCCGGGCATGGTGCCACATGCCTGTAGTCCCAGTTACTCAGGGGGGCTGAGGCAGAAGGATTGCTTGAGCCCAGGAGTCTGAGGTTGCTGTGAGCTAGCCTGATGCCATGGCACTCTAGCCCGGGAGACAGAGTGAGACTCTGTCTCAAAAAAAAAAAAAAAATATATATACACATATTCACATATACAAATCAGCAAAAAGCACACAGAGGGTCCCATATCTATTCTCTTCATCCCCAACTTACTGAAACAAGGAGTCTGAAAAGCTTCCAGGATGATGTACAGAAAAATGGGAAAATGAGGTGACCTACCTTAGACATTTAAAAGGTCTGTACAATGGTAAATGAAGGAAATCTATTATAGACAGGAAAAGACTAGTGGGCAGTAGAATAACATTCCATACTAGGGTGGAGTTCTGTGGCAGATAGCCTTCTTCCCTTCCCTGGATAAAAGCATTTTTAAGACTGTGAGTGGGAGTTTTGACAGGAAGAATAAAGTGATTACTAAAGGAGGTGGGGAGTTGCTCTGCATCAAATGTACTTGGTTCTTAGCCCAGGGCTTTCCAGACAATTGTCTGAATTATAAAATATATGCCATATAAGTATATATGACATATATTAATACATGTAGTCACCACCAAGATTAAGAGAACAATGCCAGTATCTCTGACAGCCCGTGTTCTCTGAAGGCTCCTTCCCATCCATATCACCTCTCTTCCTCTTTTCAGAAAAAACCAATGTCCTAATTTTGGGCTCATCACTCCCTGACTATAACTATTGCACATACAATGTAGCCCTAAATGATATTTGGTTTAGTTCTGCCTGGTTTTGAACCTTTATGTTTTCTCACCCAACATTATGCTTTTGGAATTCATTCACATTGATAATTATAGCCATGGTTCATTCATTCCACTGAGATTATAGTATCTCATTGTAAGAACATAGCACAATTTATTTAAATATCCTCCTGTTAAAAGCCATTTGAGGAAAAGGGTGAAACATTTGGGTAGTTTCTAGTTTGGGACCATCAGAAGAAAAAATGCTATCCACATTCCAATCCATTTCTATAACACACTTGCAGCAGACGGTTTTCTAGGGGTATAGACTTAGAAGTGGAATTGCTGGGCAATAGGTAACACCTACCTTCAATTTTAATAGATTATACCAAACTGTTTCCCAAAATGGTTGTACCACTGATACTCCCACCAGCTCCACACTCATCAACACTTACTCTCACTGTGGTTTTAGCCTATATTTCGTTGATTTCTAATGAAGTTGAACATATTTTCACATATTTTTTAGTCATTTGTTTCCTCTTCTGTGAGATGACTATCTTCTTTTTTTATCAACTTTTAATGGCTAATTTTTTAATTTTTCATTCATTGGAGTCCTTTATTCATATTCTAAAGGAATCATTTGTTGGTTATTTGTGCTGCAATCATATTCTCCCACTTTATGACTTATCTTTTCATTTTTATAATGTCTTTTGATGAACAGAGGTTCTTCATTTTAATGAAGCCAAATTTATCAATCTTTCCTTAGAGTTTACACTTTTGGTGTATTAAGAAATCCTCTCCACCATGAGATGGTGAAGACATTGCCCTATATTTTTCCCCTAAAAGTGTCATAAGTTTTTACTTTCATATTGATGTCCTTCATCCATCTAGAATTGATAATTTTTAACATGAGACAGAGATCCAATTTCATGTCTATTTAAATAATCAATTGTCCAAGCCTCATATTTTTAAGAAGTTTTTCCTTCCCCACTGACCAGCAATGTCAACTGTCATTTATTGAGTTTCCATATGTGTGTTGATTTGTTTCAGGGTTCTCTATTATTTCATATGTCTATATTTTCATCCCTGTTCTTATACCCACATTGTCTTAATTACTATAGCTTTACAATAAATCTTGAAATCTGGTAGAGCAAGTCCATCTACCTTGTTTCTCTTCTTCTGGCTATTCTTGGCCCTTTGTTCTTTCATATAAACTTTAAAATTATTTTTATCAAATTCTACCAAAAACTCCTCTTGAAATTTTCTCACATTAAATTTGATCAGTAGAGAAAACTGATATATCTATAGTATCATTCAACCTAGGCATGAACACAATAGTTCTCTCTCATTTGTATAGATCTACTTTGGCTTTCAATAAAATTTTTTAATTTCCTCCATGAAGTTTGGCATTTTCTTTGCTATAGATAGATAGGTAGGATAGAGACAGATTCCTAGGAACCTATTTTGCTGTCATTGTTATAACTGGGGTTTCTAGAATTACTTTTTCTATCATTAATGTAGAAAAGTGCAATTGACTTTAGTATCCTACATTTTGTGAACCTGCTAAACACTCTTTATTTTTATAATTTATTATAGACCCTTTTGAGTTTTCTATGCAGATTATTATTTCACAATGATACTTTTGATTTTTCTTTTCCTATCTTTTCGCCTTTCATTTTTTCTCCTTATCTTATTGCACTGACTAGGATTTCCAGTATAGTGCTGAATAGAAGTTGTGATAGCAGACTTTCTACTCTTATTTCTGGTGTTAAAGGAAATGTTTGTTTTAAATTTGACTGTTGCTATGATGTTAACTATAAGTTTTCTGTAGATACTCTATCATGTTAAGGTCATTTTTTTCTACTACTTGTTTGCTAGTGCTTTTTTATCATGATTAGAAGCTGAATTTAATATTTTTCTGCATCTATTGTTAGGAACATCTATCCTTTCTAATCTGTGAATGCAGAAAACTATACACATTATTCTAATATTAACACAACCTTGCATTCCCAGAATAAGGCCACTAACCCAGGACTTTTCACTCGAAGACTTGGAAGAAGTTGAAGAGTTGGAAGACGTTAGATGATACCAGAATAGAAACTATCTACTTTAAACTGTATAGTGCTAGTCCCACTTGTTTACCTGAAAACCCTATCTCCTCCATAGCATTGTTCCTGACTCATCTATGCCGTCTCTTAGCTCTTAGAGTACTTACTATTGATGATGTTCATTTGATACTTTGCATGTGCTATTCTATACATGTCCTACCTATCACCTAGAATACAAGTCCCTCAAAGAGCAGCAACTGATAAGCACACAATAAATACTTGCTTAAAATGTTTAAAATATCCTTGTGGATGTGATAGTAAAACATGAGCTGGACAATTATGTAGCATCCTTAGAAAATGAGGCTTCTGGAAATATAAGTTTTCTAGAGAGCTGTTGTTTTAATCTTCTAACACCCACTAAAACTTTAAAATCATTCTAAATTGTACTCCACACTTCCCTGCTTTGTTAACAGACGACGCTGACCATGACTTACTGAATTTTTTGAATTAAGGATATTAATTAAGGAATTAAGGATAATTTAACTTTTTCTTGCTGAGGACAGTCAATTATTAGGAATATCAGTTACAGTGTTGTGCTTGAGATATAGCTGTGGATACATAATGTGTGGGACGCAGAACCTCAGCTGTGTCCCTGAACAAGTCCTTAACAGAGAGAGAAAAAAAAAAGACAGGCGTTTTTCCAATTTGGCACTGATTGCTAGTTAACTCTCAGGCAGCGATTCATACTTTTCTTCCACCACTCTCCTATTCTCCCCACCTTCTTTTGCAGCAGAATTACATAAGGCAGAACTGTAGGACTGTGAAAAGTTACCATTTTAACCATGAAAAGTTACCATTTTCCTGGATTATAGCCTATTAGCTTGCTTTTTGGTTGCAGACTCTCTTTGTCTCTAAACCTACTGACCTCATCACTGCTTCTAATCTCTAGAGGGGACAGCATATAGTGCAGCTAAGGAACTAGACTCTGCATCCAGGATACCTAGGTTCAAATCCCAGTTTGGCACTAATGGGTGAAAACCCTAATGACAAGTTACTTAACCTCATCATTCCTCAGTTTCCTCATCCATATCATGAGAATAAACATATATCTACCTCACAGAATTGTTATGAGAATTAAAAGAGTTAATATTACAAAGGGCTTAGAACTTGGCCTAGCACACAGAAAGCATTACATGGGTATTAGCAAATAGATGGATAAAATAGTATCAACTTGAACTCCACCGCTGTGTTATCTCCCTGTCTCTTAAAACTGCTTCATTAATTTTCATTTTGGGTTGTGGCTGTACTGGTGGTGGTGGTCTTCTTTTGGGGGAGAAGGAGCAGTGCAGACATTACCAAGGAATAGCAGCATGCCTTCCCACTGCCCAGTGCCTCTACCAGATAGGGAGGAAAAGAGGGAGGGGAGGATTAGGTATGTTCATCACTGCTCTATTAGCCATGTGAAGGTGAAGAAAATGGGGCTGTTTATTTAATCAGCGTAACAGGAATCTAGGGACATGTGTGACTGCTGTTTTCGAATATTTTCAGGGCTGGGCTGGAGAAGAGGTGGCATTTAAAAATCTGTGGAACAGCTACAGGCGTCCCAACACTGAACATGTTTAAGCAGGGCATTGGTGGCCAGGTGTCAAGGATGCTTTGAGAAAGAATTTTTTAATTTAGAGTCAGACAACCTCCAAGATTCCTTCTACTTCTAAAATCATGGTAATCCTAGTATGAGTCACGAAGACATACAACCTAGGCGTGAGTCACACATCGCCAACGCGCTCCTCAAGGCACAGAATTCTTCACTCCTCACAGTGCCTGTTACCTCACCACAGATCAAGGTGAGGAATTCTAGCCCTCAGGCTACATATAACTCAGCTCAAAGTAACAAAAACTTTTCTGAAGTTAAGCGCCTCGGTTCGCCGACTAGCAAATACAATAGGGCATACATCCCAAATGGGACTTGGCAAAAAAGTGCGTATCCGGATCAACTACCAGACAGTCCTTCACGTCACTCTTCTGAGGGGCCGGACAAAAGCAGACTGAAGAGAGCAGCAGGTTAAGGGGAAGGGGCAGGGTGGCCGGGAGAAATGAGAGCTAGGCGAGCTGACACACGGGCAGGGAAAGGAACAAAGGCCTTGGGGACAGCACCCTGGGCTTGGAAGCCGGTAGGAATGCCCCAGCCAGAGGGGCCAGCGGTCCGGGCTCTGGACTAGGGATGCGAACGGGTGGCAGCGGCAACCAGGAGAGCCCTAAGTGCCCCGAGTGGCCCCGCGGGGGACCTCTCAGCCTCCCGGAGCTGGGCTCGGCTGTCCGCCCGCAGGGGTGGCCTCGCCCCGCCCGGGGCCACCGAAGCCGCCGCGCCGAGGCGGGTCCTGGGGGCACAGGCCCTGGCAGCGCATCTGCCCCGCTCCCCCGGCTCGACCCCGCCCCCACGCCCGCAGCCTTCCCGGCTGCTCAGCCCACGCACCCTCGCCGCCAGATTTCGGATAGTCCAGTCTCTCGCCGCCTCAGTTGAGGCCCCTCACCGAGCCCCAGACAGGCGGTCGGACAAGCGACGCCGCACTGCCGGCGCCCAATGTGGGGCAGCGGCTGCCTCCCGCCCGGTCGTGCGAGCGGCCGCCGCCATCGCGGGCCGCGGCGGGAAGGCGACGAGGGGCCGCGCTGGACGCCGCTTTACCTGAGAAACCAGCGGCAGCAGCGTCTGCTCCACCGAGCGAGTTTTGATCTCGAGTCCCGAGTCGAAGGTGAAGCCTGACGGGCTGGAGCCATATACAACTCCGGCGCCGCCAACGCCAGCAGGGCCGGGACAAGCGGCCATGGTGCTCGGCGCGTCCCGCAGCCCGCACTCCGCGCCACAGCTAGCCCGCCGCCCGTCAGCCAGCCCGCCCGCCGGGGCAGCAGCAGCGGTGCTCCAGCGCCGCCCGAGGCCCCGCCCACCCACAGCCTCTGTCCCGCCCCCGCGCTCCACTCTAGGGCCCGCTCTGAGGCCCCGCCCACTAACCAGGTCCCTCCCACCCAAAGCCCCGCCTCCTCCGACCCTATTCCCTGCCCCGCCCCTCTCTCTCCAGAGCGTGCTTTTGGGTGGGATCCAAGCACTTCGCGCCTGGCTGGCAAGGAGAAACAAAACACCTGCAGGCCTCCTGTGGCCACGTGGCCTCTTACCTTGACGAGGACGACCGTCCGCAGTAAAGCTTCCCGTCCTCCCAATAGGTGACTCGTCCTAAATCTATTTTGAAATCCCGCAAGGATTTCTGGAAGCTGCGCTGAGGTTGAAACTGGTAGAGCAGAACCAGAGTCGTCTGCGGGCAGGGACCTTTACCCTGGGACTGGTAATCCTCTTTCTGGGGCTTCTCCGGAAGATCCCATTTCCCCTCCACCCTCATTTTTTGATCATATATTTCTCACACTTTCAGTGGGATTGAAGGTGAAACATTTGGAAATGCAGTCACTTAAAGAGCATCTGGACACTCGAGAAGACAGTGCATGTTTCAGGATACTGTTTAGCCTGTTTACTGGTTTTATCCTTCAAAAGGAAATTAAATACAACATGAAAGGCTTCCTCTACTTTTCAACACTATTACTTTTTAAAACCAAAATGACTTTTTCTCTAGTGCCAGGCACAGAGCAGTTTTTTAACTGTTCAGAGCACGAAAAGATAATTAGTGGGTATTTCTGAGTGGATTCACTTAAGAAGGCGGATAAGAATCAATCCGTAAGCACAACTCTGAGCTTACACAGAGCCCCAGGATAGCAGGCAAAGCGGGACATTCTTTACTTACCCTAAGCCTTGGGGTCACATGCAGCCTTCTGGATCCTTGAGTGCAGCCTTTTCATTGAATCCAAACTTTACACAACAAATCCTTTTAATAAAGGTATTTGTTCTGTGAAGTTTGAATACCTTTATTAAAAGGATTTGTTCTGTGAAGTTTGGATTTGACCAAGGGCCCGCAACTGGGGATCTGGAGGGCCAGATGTGGCCTTGAGGCTTCAGGTTCCCCACCCCTGCCCTAAGGTTTCCAGGAGCAAAGCCAAAAGGTGTCTGAAGGATGCACTCTGTGAAGGAGTTCTACGTTTAAGCAATAGACTGAGAAGCATGAAGAAATGCTTTGTGAACTACCATATCTGCCAGTGAGAACCTATCAGTAGAAAAGAATCTCAGGGTGGCTAGTCCACCCTTACACCTGGGCCTGGATCATTTCTCCTTCCATGTCATATTGATCAGCAGGATACCATCCAAGTGGGGTGGCAGAAAGCTCTTTCCCGAGCACTGCTGAAATGTGCTGTCCGGTGCTTCCACTTGTCAGTTCAGCTTCCTCTACCAGTACTGGACAGGTGTCTTTGACATTGTAGATAGCCAAGCTTAGGCAGCTTTTGTCCATTCAAGAAGTGCAGGTCCTTAATCCAACTTTCTTTTCTTCCAATTCTTACTCCTGAGCCACCCAGCTCACCACTTCCTTACTTACAACAAGGCCACCTTCTCCAGTGCAATGAGGGGACTTCACCCTCTTCGCCCAGCAGCCACTCCCCCGACACACCTTCCATTATGGAAGGTCACTACTGTATTTCATAAAAATCCAGTGTAAGCACTGGTGCCAAAGGAAAAGGCAAGATATAAAACTTAAGAGAGAAATGGATGTATTCATGAAAGTTTTGCTTCTATTAATACAAATAAAGATCAAGTTTCTCAACAGATAGGAGACTCTTTACCCCATGATTCATCCAACACTAGTAATTTTATTTCAAAATATAAATATTTTACATTTACAAAGAAGATACATCAGAATGTCAAAGCAAGTTAAAGCTAAGAAACAGCATTTGTGTGAGAATATTTATTGTTGTATTTGAATATTCTTTTTTACTGTCAAACCAGATCTCTCCTTTGCCTGGGAATGCAAAGATGATATATTTTCAAAGAATTACATAAACAACAATTACAACTATATATCCAATTTGGTTCAAAAATCAAATGGCATTTGAAATACACTCCGGTCACCCAAATAAGTGGCACTGCAAAGAACAAAGAAAGGTTTTCTTTGAGATAGGTACAATAAGAGTTACACTTTCTGGGTCACCGCAATAAAAAAGAAATGGTATTTAATAAGCCAAAATGATGTTACTTTAGGATTTGTTTCCATACCTTTCATTGTAAAACATAACGCTGGAAGAAAAATAAGAAAGTGGAGGAAAGAACTGTGGACTTGGAGTCAGAAGTTCTGCAACTGAGTTCTGGCTCCATTGTTTCGTGGTATGAACTTAGGGGGAAATCACAAAAAAAACTTTCAGAGCCTCCAGTGCCTCATCTGTGCAATGAGGATAATACTGCCTGTCTCACAGGATGTTACTAAAGGTGTCTGAAAACTATAAAGTGCCATATAAAAGCATTATTAAAGTGTAATATCAATATATAACCACTGTATTTGCACATTAATTGATCCTTGAAAAACTAGCAAAATTAAACACAAATACTGATTTGTGCACACCATAGGTGGAAAAGAATCTCTATACCTTAAGTATAGCTCTGAAAGGCAAATATGCTTGCTTCCTGGTATCTCCCTAAATTTCGGGATTTGCCATTCAGTATTTCCATTAGGGATGTCTTCTAAAAAAGTAGTACACTTGATTGAGAGCCATGTTTCCCAAAGGACCTGTGGATGCTTGGAGAAATGGAAGCAGGTGTGTGCAGTATAAGGTCAAACAGTCTTTGTCTCCTCTTACAATTTCACAATGTATAACGACATGCTAAAAACTCTTAGAAGTCCTATGGAAAGAAAATAAACTCAGCATTCCTCAATTTTAATTGATCATGGAATCCCCTCCCCCATGCATACTTTTTTTCTCTTACAACATCTATTAACATCTCTTGGAACCACTGCTGTAAGGAACACATTTTGCCAAAAGCTGCTCAACTTTGAGTAAAAGGGAAGAGAAGTAAAACTATGGACAGAGAAAAAAGAAGTATTTTACTCTGAATTGTTGCTAACTGGCTGTTTCAGACAAGACACTTTTAACTTACGAATTTGTTTTATTCTCTAGAAAATGACAATATCACCTAATTATATATGGCCCATTCTAGCACAGAATGAGACTTTAGTACATAGCACATCTTGATTTATAATTCTATTTTTAAATAATCAAAACGTGACTGCTCAGTGGCTTCAGATATCATATGTATTTTTTGTACATTCTCAATAATCAGTAAGTTAATAAAATGAATATATTTTGATGGCAAAATGTGTAAAGATATGATAAAAATAAAAAGTATTTGCTTTTAGCTGGAACATTTGGAGTTATGTTACCTAAGGCTATTTCCACCCTCAAAGACCTACTGTAAGTCTCTTGTAAGGGTGTTGGGAGGCCCCTCAAAGCAGACAGCAAGATCAAGGCCTGAGTATGAGAAGCCCTGAGGGCGTTTTCCTATAAACACTGAGGTTTGAAAGCTCTGGATAGCTCACCTAAATTACTTTGCCCTCATCTAACTTCTCATGGCCTGACACATTCCTGAGGCACTAATATAACCAAAATGAGAAGTAGAGGTACTAGGACAGGTCACAATGTGTTCACTTAGTGGCCCTTTAACTGGAATAAGCAGCTACATTCCCAAAGCCTACAAAGTTTGTTTAAATACAGGGTCTCCATGTCACATGCCTTGGTTATCTTCCCACTGTCCAAGTCAACCCACACTAGACTCAGAAGTCAAGGGAAAGCTCGGCCAGCTAACCATCTCTCATCAAAGAGAGTGTTGGGAACCCTTGCAATTTTAACAATTGCTAAGACTGGTATGTGAGGCAGTCTGACAGAGACCACTACGGGAACAGAAATAGGAATTTTGGAACTCAAGCAGGCTCATGACATGGAATCTATGCTCAAGATCCCATGCCACCTACTCTCTCAAAACAAAAGGAGTTTATCTGTGTGGAAAACTTTTATCTTCTTTCCTCCCTCCGCCCATTCAGTTTACAAATTAAGAGTGAATGTAAACTTGAAACTAATCTTTATTTATTTTAGAGATAGGGTCTTGCTCTATCACCCAGACTGGAGTGCAGTTGTATGATCATAACTCCCTGTAGCCTCAAACTCCTGGGCTAAAGCGATCCTCCCACATCAGCCTCCCAAGTAGCTGGGACTACAGATGTGTGCCATCACACCTAATTTTTCTATTTTTTGTAGAGATGGAGTCTATGTTGCACAGGCTGGTCTTAATCATTAGTAAATCTATAAAATGCAAGGTATTATGATAGATTTCTATAGTCGGTTTTTATTAAGACTACTTCTACTTTACCTATGCATTATTTGTTCTAAGAGAAACTTCGTCTTTCTGGGCCAAATTCTGACTGAGATTCTAAAGGTAGCTTATCTTTGAGACTTCAACTTAAAATTCCTGCCTTTTCATACCACTTCATCTCTATGCCCTGTGAAAAAATTCTGTAAAACCTCTTCACTGTATCTGAGGAAGCATGCTGATTCTCTCTGGTTCTGCGAGTTCCAAGAAGACCTCCCTAGCTGGAAGATCTTCCTAGTTCTTATGCTATTGCTGTAGCAATGGAGCAGTTCAAGTTTCCTGATCAGGACTGTGTATCACTCAGGGGCACCTCTGCTCCTGATATTTCAGAGTGATATTATATCACCTGCTAATTTTGGTAGCTCTAAGCTATTCTCCTAGAGATCAGAGTTCCCCTCTAAGAACATGATATTCATACTAATAACTATCTCGGCAACAGCTAAATATTAGCTCGTTTAGTGTTTTGTGATGTCACTTTATATAGCTAAAAGCACTTTGTACATATACACCAAATCACTGTGTATAACATTTGCCTCTTTTGAGTATGTGCTAATGACAGCTATAAATTTACCAGTATAAATTAAAAAACAAATCTGATTTCTTTTTTAACCTTTTAATGCAAATATTTTAATTTAGTATGACACATGATCTGGCTAAGATTTAAGGAGTGGCCTTCTTATGAGTTATCTCCAGCACTCTGTACAATCCCTCACATGGAGCCTACAGTTTAGCAAACTCTCAAGAAATGTTTTATTGAATGAATGAAAAACTGAATAATTGATTAAAGAGGAGAATGAATTACTTAGTGACCAAATCTAACGCTTGGTGGAATACCAGATTATAATCGTTGAAGGAGTCATAATAGAAATGAGATCTGCATGTAGATAAAACATTCTGCACATAAAAAACAATCCAAAAACCTCATGGTAGCCTTTTCTAGATGGGGCTTTTCTTTAGTACAAGAATAAATTTAAGCTACTTATCATTAACTTCTTAGTGAAAAAATGTTTTAGAAGAAATTATGTCTACCTTTAAATATTTATGAACCCTTTCATCCTCCATATTCCCACAGGAGCCAAAGGAAGGGCCTAATGATTGTTTTAAACAGTAGAAAGGGCACAGCTAAGAGCTGGGTTCCAGTCCCAGCCCTGTCATGAACTGCAGGACAAGTCTTCATTCATAAAAAATGGAAAGCAACATCTATTCTATCTTACAGCATTGTGAAAACTGCTCTAGAGGTTAGAAGAAACACTCTATAGTACAGCAGAGTTGACTGATTATGGAGCCAAAGATCTGAGGCCAAATTTTACTAAACTTTATGACTTCGAGTTGGTCACTTTTCTAAGCCTTAGCTTCTCTACTGGTGTGAAACCACTGTAAAATTACATAAAGCTATATGAGAGCTCATGGAAAGTGGCTGTGAAATAATATGTGCAAAAGGAATTTGTAAAATGTAAAGCACTAAGCTTTTCATTGTGATATCTGCAATACTTAAAAGTTGCAATTCAGTTCAACAGGCATTCATCGAGAGTCATTTGTGCAAGGCACTGTGCTAAATGATATAAAAAAACACTATATAAATATAAAATTCTACTAATAATTGGCAGAGTTCCAAATAATGAAACAGGGATATATTTAACAAATCAAAGTATTGCTACACCTGAGATTTTTCACTTAAAACATTTGGAAAGAAAAAACTTAATGATAGCATGAATTCTATCATATTTTTATCACTCATAGCAGCTTAATTAAGTATTTTACTTCAACGTGGTCAGGCAAGTTTTAGAATTTCGGCAACAGTATAAAGGGCATAGAGAGAGAAGGAAGGGGAAGAGCTTCGGTCTTTGTGTCTCCTATGGTTTCAACCTACAACTGAACATTAAATAAGCCACCCCACCCTTACACTTAAGATTTATTCTTTCTTAAAGAGGGGACGATACATTGTGCAAGAAGGACAGAGATTGATTTTTCCTGCTCACGCAACTACACATTCAAAGTGAAAGCCGTCTTTGCTGAAAAGTGACTGTCTTAGAAAAGTTTAAGAATAGATATCTTAAAGTAAGAGAAAATTACACTGTATATTCTTTTGACAGCAGGTAGTTTAGAGTTCTTAAAATAACTTTATAAATACACATTATAATAATAGATATAACCAAAGTGGGAAATTTTCAAGCCATGGTACCAGTGTATAAACTGAAATGTTTCAAGCCATCTTAGCAACAGTTAAGTGAGCAAACCACATTTCTGAACTCTCAAGCAATGTTTTAAAATGCAAAGCAGCCCACAGCAAGTTCTCTCTTGTCCAGGCATTGTGCATATAAGGCCAGGAGGCTTCTGCTTCTTTCCTGGGCTCTACTTGCTAGGCACAGCTGAGTTGAACTCACTTTTGTCAAAGTTGAAATTCCTAGAAAAATCATTGCAGTGGAAACCATGTCAGTCTACAGAAGATTTCAGATCTTCAGAAATGTCACGAAAAGTCCTAAGAAAGGAAAAGATGGAATAATTAGTTAATTACCATACAATAGTATCTTATTTTTATAATTTTTAAGGACCTGGAGATTATACAGTTACTAGTTTTTCCTAATATTTTTCACTGAGTATTGTTTCAAAGTCTGTTAGTTGTCAATCCTTAGTAACAAGAACTCCAGTTTTTTGCTGGATCTATCGTCTCCCATCCAAAAGACTATTTCTCCAGACTCCCTACATATGACCATGTGACTAAGTTTTGGCTAATGAGAAGTATAAGTGTTATACAACTTGTGGGCAGTTCCTTAAAAGAGAAGGACAATCTTCTCCAGCTCTTCCATATTCTCACTGGATAGAAAGTGGATATGATTTGTTTTTAGACACAGTCTCACTCTGTGGCCTGGGCTAGAGTGGCATGATGTTAGCCTAGCTCACAGCAACCTCAAACTCCTGGGCTCAAGCAATCCTTCTGCCTCAGCCTCCCGAGTAGCTGGGACTACAGGCATGCACCACTACGCCCTGCTAATATTTTTTTCTATATATTTTTAGTTGTCAAGCTAAGTTCCTTCTATTTTTATTAGTAGAGATGGGGTCTCGCTCTTGTTCAGGCTGGTCTCAAACTCTTGAGTTCAAACAATCTGCCTGCCTTGGCCTCCCAGAGTGCTAGGATTACAGGTGTGAGCAACTGTGCCTGGCCCAAAAAACTGGTTATGATGTTAAAGAGAAAAAAAAACACTAAGAGACCAAAGATTGAATGCTAAGTGTATACATTTTATTACAAAATGGGAAGTTTGATCCAACAGAGAGTCTAAGCTCTGAGAGATGTGGTTCAGGGCAAGAGAAATGGAGTAGGTCTTTTCATCAAGTCATCTTGTACGGTTTTTGATCCACATTCAACAAGCTCAGTGAACGTTGCTAATTGGTAGGTAATATCTGGGCTGGATGGAGATGATCTGCTGCATACATGAGGTACCTATCTCGGGACTATAGTAGCTAGCTTGCCTTTGCTACATTAGTCACATGCCTGAGCTAAGTCACCTGTCAGGTTTATATCTGTGTTGGCATTTAAATGGCCAGGTCAGAATTTGTCAATGAACACAGCTTAAGCACCCATCTTAGACAGACAGGTCTCACACCAAGGCTGGAAGTACATCAGGTGGAGGGAGGCTGGGCCCATTTGTTTGTGGAATAGTCATATGAGCCCTGCCCTGCCTACTTCTGGACTTCTTTTACCCAAACAAGAAATACACTTCTAGCTCATTTAAGTCATGGTTACTTTGCATACTATTGCTGGTGGGGGCTTTTGTTTGTTTGTTTTTTGGTTATATGTAGCCTAACCTATCTTAAGTGATGCAGATATAAAGCATAGTTTATTGCCATTCTTTTAGACAGAAGTGATATTACTCCTTCACAATACTATAAATTAGAAATATAGAAAAATATGACTTTACAACGCTTGCATTTTTCAAAACAATTTCAACATCTTCCAGTTATATTAATTTGTAGCCATGTCACTGGATTGTGTTGTTGCTTCTTAGATTTTTTATTACAGTCAAATAAAGCTAATTTTATTTTCATACCAATAACCAACTATTTGTTATTATAAACAAATGACTCAACTTTTTCATTAGAAATAGAGCTAAAATAGAATATAAAGTCTGCCAAAACTTCATGGGACATCTGGCAGTTGTAGAAATAAAACATGGGCAAAAAGCTTTCAACAGAATCACCTAAAAACCCATAAAGCAAATAATCTGAACCTCAGTGCAATTCCACAATCATGCCACTTCCCTTATTCCTTTTGTTTTCTTGATTTTCAGTTCATGCAAATATTTAGGAGGCTGAGATAAATTAAAGACTAACCTTTTAGCATTATGTAGAAAATATTTCAGTGTCAAGAACAGGGGTCCTCAAACTCGTTAAACAGAGAGGGCCAGTTCACTGTCCCTCAGACCATTGGAAGGCCGGACTATAGTTTAAAAAAAAAAACTATGAACAAATTCCTATGCACACTGCACATATCTTATTTTGAAGTAAAAAAACAAATGGGCAAAAACACCTGCATGTGGTCCGCAGGCCGTAGTTTGAGGATGCCTGGTCAAGACGGATACTGGTAAAACAGTCCAGAGAAGAGATTACATTCAAGGGTGCTCAGTTACATCAAGGCTCTTTCAAGGATGGTGCTCTAAGCCTCTTGCACCTCAGAAGCAAACCTCTATCTAGCGCAACTCTACTTTCAAAGAAACAACTTTGAAAATTAGGTAATCTTCCTGGTGTGGCTCCTGAGGCTTTGAAACAGTTTATGTGTGTCATTTCTAAACTCACCATTTTGAAAGATGCTGACAGACCTAAGAATTGGAATAAATTTTGTTTCCTTAAATATTTTCATGTTCTGAAAAAAATGTCCAAAAACAAAAGATATATACACATGTATGCTTATATGCATTAATATCAATCTACCTATCTATATCAAATCAGTGTGTCAATCATGGCACTATTATAAGATGTTTAGCAGCATCCCTGGCCTCTATCCATCTAAGACAATCAAAATGTCTCCAGACATGGCCAAACGTCTGAAAAGAAAAAAAAAAAATCAGCCCTCACCCCACCAGAACCATTGCTCTGTGTATCTATTTTTCACAATCTCATCCAAGTTTTTATTTTTACATTTATGTACAGGCAAAGTTGGCTACAACCCATCTCAGAATATGAATTTTAGGTAGCATTAAATTTTGGAAAGGCCTAAAGAATCTGCAGCCAAAAGCTGGCCAATGGTACACAGCACTTTCCAACACCCAATAGGTTTCTTAATTTATCCTCTAACATCTTCTTAAATTTCTAAGACATATGCAAGTTTGAATCTATAACTATTCATTTCCTTTAAAATATGAATGAAAATTTCTGCCTGAGGGCAAAGATGCAGGAAGTGAGATTTAGACTGTGGTTAGCCTCCTGAGTGACTGCTTTCTGTTGACAAGTGAGCTTAGCTATAACCTTGAAATTCATACCTATTATTCAATTCTTCCTCCAGGCCAAGAAAGCCTCCAAAAGCGCTCAGGAGAAAGAAAACAAACTGAAATAAGCTTAGAAAACAGTAACTAAGAGTTTTCCATCTCAATGTTATCTCTAGATGTATAGGGTATCACGGTGATGGGGGGGTGCTGTGTATGTATAAAACCCTTCTGAATTAACACTGACCTCAAACGAACTTCTAATTATCTCCAGGAAAACAAAATCCATAACCTGGGATTGTAGACATGAATTATTTCTAGCCCATTCAAGAAGCATAGCCCTAACTGATCAGCAAGGCTCATAATTCTCTGGATTAGGAAGATACAGGGATAAACACTGCACGGATGCTACTGCTGAAAATGTTTAATGTCCTACCTAAATCATCTAAATACAGTATTCTTTCCCAAATCACAGGATTATTATGCTCCTAAGAACCACATCTTTAGAATTTCTCATCTAAGAATAAGCATTGCAGAATGAGACCACATGTGACTGGGGGAATAGAGGGCTGTTAACATTATATACCTCCTTTCAGAGCAATGGGGATTGTGTAGTGTAGTCTCTTACTGACTTGCTCCTGGAAAATGTTTCAGGATCTACTTTCCCCAAAGTTTCAAGGAGATCTTTACAAATTCATTTTTATCCCCCAACCCCTTTCTCCATATAAATGTTTAAATCTTTTCTGAGTTTAACAACTCAAGGCTTATTGACTACAACCCTCCAGAGACATAGAATAAATTCTGGATGTCTAAAAAATAAAAAGTTTTAACTGACCATTTAACTTACTTACTTAGTTCCATGGAGTTGAGTATTTCCTACACCTACACCAGCGCACAGGTACAAACCCTCATGACCCACCACTATTATGCATATCCCTTCCCTCCCAACAAATTTGGAATAAAGTTCTATGACAGGGGTTTACTATGTCACATACTCTTATGAGTCTCAAAGTTATATTGCAAAAGTCCTTTTCAACTGACCTGCTTTTGGTTGCACTAACCTACTAATCATCAAATTTTCACCGAGCATTTTCTTTGTGCCAAATGCTGTGTTAGGAATGATAAAACAGCAGTAAACAGTTAGATGTAGTTCCTACTTTCAGAAAGCTCACCAACTAGTGAGAGAGAAAATGAATTAAACACACATATCTGAACTGTATACTAAGTTCCAACAGGAGAAGTGCAAGATCCTACAGGGACACATAGCAAGGACTTCGTACCTCACTAAGAATGCTTTAGTAACGCTTCCCAGGAAGAGTACTCTGAGTATAGACCATGATACTGGACTTGGCTAGGAAGGGGTGGGAAGGTGGTATTCTTTGAAGAATGGACAAAATGTGCAAAAATTACACTGACTTCAGCAACTAAAACAAGTGGAATATGGCTGGAAAATAAAATGCATAGCAGGCAACACAGAGATGAATCTGGAGAAGTAGACAGAAAGAAGGCATGAAAACTCTGATGGCCTAAATTAAGATCTCAACTTTGAAGGCCATGGGAAGACTCTGTGGAAATGTTAAGTGGCAAAGGAACATAGTATTATTGCTCCAGAAAAACCAGAGGAACTGTACTATGGCGAACAGACTGGAGGGAAGCAAGGCTCGGCAGCAGAGACTAGGGAAGAGGCTGCTGAAGAAATCCCAGCAATGGATCATACCACTGGGAACAGAGAGAATGAACAGATTGAGAAAACAGAATTTCTAAGTCAATAGACTTCCCAACTCCCTTCCCTCCCAACTCTAATTTACTCTTTTTTTCTCATTATTCTAAATTTGAATGACAGGGCATGCATTCCAACTGACATTCTTAAGGTTAGCATAAAGGTTTGCAGGGGTGAGGATGTTCTTTTAAGTTCTTTGTACCTCATTTTGCAAAGACAAAAAAAAAATAACTTCTTGCTCTATAAAGTGGGATATGTTACACCTTAGTTTACTTACCAAATAACTTATTTTATGAAAAAGTACTTACTTTTGATTGAGCTCTGGGTATTTAATTATGAAAGATATAACCAAGTCAGGTTAAGATAACACTTCTAAAAAATAGCAATGAATTACTAACAACTCTTCCATAGAGAAAGATAAAGCTGAGTTCCTAAAAGACCACATTCCAGCTGTCACCTTCAATACTGCCAAGGTGTGACTCAGGGCAAAGGAAAACTTTAATATAGAGAATAGCATTCCTGGAAGAGTTCCTGGGATATGTTTCTAACTCGTTACAGGTCTTCCTGAGCTTTAATATTCAGAGATTGCTGCTCAATTTTTGGTAGAAGTGAAATAAGTATATCAAATAAAATCTGAGGCCAGGCATGGTGGCTCACACCTGTAATCCTAGCACTTTGGAACGCCCAGGCAGGAGGACTGCTGGAGGTCAGCAGTTCTACACCAAGCTGAGCAAGAGCGAGACCCCCATCTTTACTAAAAATAGAAAAACTGGCTGGGCATGGTAGTGCATACCTGTAGCCCCAGCTACTCAGGAGGCAGCGACAGGAAGACCACTCGAGCCCAGGAATTTGAGGTTGCAGTAACCTATGATAATGCCACTGGACTCTAGCCCAAGTGACAGAGCAAGACCCTATTAAAACAACAACAACAAAACCCAAATCTGATTATCCTGTCCCAAAATCAAGAAAGTATGCATGATGACAGGAGTGTTTTTGCCCTTCATCACACCCCCGCCCCAAAGAACCAATGTTAACAGAGAACACTGGGGGAGAAAGGCATTGACTATTGAATTGAAGTGAAAATAGTTGGGAGCCCAATGCTGTGCTGTATCCACGACATTCACCACTACCAACAGTGAGAAGTAGAGAAAAAAGGTCTTCCCTCCTATAATCTTTCCTTAGGTGGATGGTTGATCAGCTGTCTGAAGACAGACAACAGAACACAGAAATAGTCTTGCAAGTATGTATTTTCAGCCACGAGTGTGCAAATAAGAGGTATGTCTGTCTAATGAAATGCAACCATCCACCCTTTATTGTCACCCCATAACAACATAAAAGTTCTAAAATAAGCAGAGCTCTTTCAGAGCTAATGCCTCTATAGATGCTATTCCCTCACAGTCCATTCATTCCTTTTGCTAGGAATTTAGCACATTCTGAGCACAAAACACTGTTGAAAGATGTGGACACACCAGTAACTAAAATAGGCATGGCCCCTTCAGTAAGAGCAACTACTACAAAGAAAAATACAAGGTGCAACCTTTAAAAGCATTAAAGCAAGCAGGAAGAACATAACCTAATCCTGGGGATAGCAAAAGCTTTTCTGATGAGCTGACATTTGAGTTGAGATCTGATGAATAATTAGGAGTCCATCAAGAAGGAAAGCTGGGGGGTTATCTGGATAAAGAAAGCAGCACATATAAAGGCCCAGAGTTGGAATGGCTCCTGGTGTATCTGAGGCCCTGATGGAAAAGTCAGTATGGCTGCAGACTGGACAATAGAGGAGGAAATGTTGCAAGATTGGTGAGGAAGGCACAGGCCAGATCACACAGGATCATGCTAGCCACGTCAAGGGCTTTGATCTTTCTCCTAAAACCAATGAGAATCAGCAGGGCTCAGTGGCTCATGCCTGTAATCCTAGCACTCTGGGAGGCCAAGATGGGTGGATCGCTCAAGGTCAGGAGTTCGAAACCAGCCTGAGCAAGAGCGAAACCCGTCTCTACTATAAATAGAAAGAAATTAATTGGCCAACTAATATACATAGAAAAAATTAGCCAGGCATGGTGGTGCATGCCTGTAGTCCCAGCTACTTGGTAGGCTGAGGCAGCAGGATTGCTTGAGCCCAGAAGTTTGAGGTTGCTGTGAGCTAGGCTGACACCACAGCACTCACTCTAGCCTGGGCAACAAAGCAAGACCCTGTCTCAAAAAAAAACAACAAAAAACCAATGAGAAACCATTTTTGGTAAGAAAGTATATGACCAGATGTGCCTGTGTTTTGAAGGACCACATTAGCTGCAGTGTGCAGAACATAAGAGCAGAGGTGGAGAGAACTGGGAGACTAAGATGACTGCAGCAGTCCTATGAGAAATGACAGGAGCCTGGCCCAGCTCTGACCAGGGGTGGCACTGGACATTGGACATGGTGGCAAGGGCAGATCTAGGGTAAAACTGACAGGACATGATGCGGGTGGGGAGTGGGACATGGGAAGTAATGAAATAATAATACCAGAGCATCTGTGAGTGGACGATGACAGTTACTGAGCTAGGAAATGGGAAGAATGTTTCTTTCTGGGGGATAAATGTGTTTAGGGAAGGCAAAGGCAAAGAAAAGAGCATTAGTTGAAACACACCAGCTTGGGTGCTTACTAGGTGCATAACTGTAGACAAGTTAACCTCTCTAAGCCTTGATTTCCTCATCTATAAAACAGGAAAACAATAGTTCCTAACCTCACATAAAAACACTGGACAGATTAAGTAAAATAAAGTTTTAATCACAGGATTTAATATACTGTATGTCCCCATAAATGTGGGCCGGGGTTGTGTCTGTTACTAGTAAAGAGGCCATTTAAACTCCCCATTAAAGGAGTGATGCACTACACACACATTTCCTTCAGGCCTTCTCCAAACACCATTAGAATGCTAGTACAAGTCTGTTTTAAAAGGTATGCACCCACCTGAAGGAAAAGAGAACAAACAAACCTAAGAAGTAAGAGCAACAAACTTTTAGAAGGCAAAAAGCGATGGACTGTTATGACCTAGGATACCCTAAAAATCTGAATCCTGAGCCAGTAGTAGGAAAAGCCAAAATACAATCTGATTTATTCAGCAAAATACCCTATAAGGCTCAGGAATTGGTGACATCAAGTAACCCTGGAAGCGGGGCTAACAGGAACACTTTACAGTCTGCTTACAGAGCAGTGAGATAACACCCCTCCAACATCCTCACCCACCTCCACCCAGCCAAGCAGCTTCCTCTACCCTCTCCCCTCTTTGGCAGAAAACTAGGGGCCCTTCTTCTGCTCTAGAGAAGGTAAAACAGTCTCTGGGCTAGGGCACGACCGGCAGAGATGAGGGTGCGGACCCACAGCGACCCTGGGAGATGAAGAATGCTTACATCTTGAATGCTGTCCAGCCCTCTTCCTCCTCCTGGCTGCTGGGTTGCTGGCAGCCTGCCTTTCAGTTTCTAGCCAGGAGATTAGATGATCTTTCTTCGAAGGGTTTACCAATCCAAAAGGGGGGACTAAAATCACTGACATGAAGAGTTACACAAGGCAACAGCTCTGCCAGATTCTATTATAGTAACACACATAATAACCCACCTACAGTTTTTAGGTGTTTCTTAATATGAGCCAACAGTCAAAAATCCTCAATATCTAATATCATGGTTCTATTCATACAGGTGAGTATCCCTTATCTGAAATGCTTGGGACCAAAAAAGCATTTCGAATTTTACCAGATTTCTTTGCATCTAAATACTGGCTGAGCATCCTAAATCCAAAACTCTAAAGTCCAAAATGTCCCAGCAAGCATTTCCTTAGAGTGTCATATTGGTGCTCAAGAAGTTTCAGATTTTTAGAGCACTTCAGATTTCGGATTTTTAGATTTGGGATCTAAATGGCTCGACCTGAATGGCAAAAGTATAGGGATTTTGCAGATGTAATAAATGCCCCTAATCAGTTCACTTTAATCAAAAAGGAAATTTGCTAAATGGGCCAGGTCTAATCAAGTGAGCTCTTCTTTTAAAAAGTCTAGAGATCAGGCCGGGCGCGGTGGCTCACGCCTGTAATCCTAGCACTCTGGGAGGCCGAGGCAGGTGGATTGCTTGAGATCAGGAGTTCGAAACCAGCCTGAGCAAGAGCGAGACCCTGTCTCTACCATAAATAGAAAGAAATTAATTGGCCAACTAATATATATAGAAAAAATTAGCCGGGCATAGTGGCGCATGCCTGTAGTCCCAGCTACTTGGGAGGCTGAGGCAGTAGGATCGCTTGAGCCCAGGAGTTTGAGGTTGCTGTGAGCTAGGCTGACGCCATGGCACTCACTCTAGCCTGGGCAACAAAGTGAGACTCTGTCTCAAAAAAAAAAAAAAAAGTCTAGAGATCAGAGATGGAAGTCAGAAAAATACTCTCCCCTCCTGGCCTCCAAGAAGCAAAAAGCCACGTTACAAACTGATTGTGAAAAGGGTGGCCGCTAGGAGCTGCAAACCTCAGTTCTACAACTGCAAAGAAATGAATTTTGAACAACAGGACTTGGAAGAGGACCCTAATTCGCACATAAAACCCCAGCACTGGCCGACACCTTGACTGTAGCTTTGTCAAACCCTGAGCAGAGGACACAACCAAGCTGTGACCTGGATAAGCTCAACTAAGCTCCTGACCAACAGAAACTGCATGGTAAGTGTATGTTGTTTTAAGCTGCTACATTTGTGTACTTTGTTACATGTCATAGAAAATGCAAACCTGTGTGCTAAAAAGGTACATTTTACTTTATGGAAATAGTACCTCAATAAACCAGACTGGAAAAAATATAATGGCAGAAATAGAAACCTCTATAGTGAGGTTCCAAGATAAAAATTGAAGAAATCACCCAGAAAATGGAATAAAAATAACAGGAATGGAAAAACAGCAGAGAAAACATTTAAAAAATGAAATGCCTGGCCTATGAGGGTCAATATCAAAATATTAATAAAAGACATTTCTGAAAGATAAAAGAGGAAATCATGAAAACTCAAGAAAAATTTCAGAACACCAGAATATGAGTTTCCAGTTTTAAAAGTCTTAGCAAGTGCCCAGTAGAGGGGGAAAAAAAGAGAAAAAGAGAGAAAACAAACAAAATCCTATAGGTTTTTAGTTAAATTAACATGAATCAGGAGCCAAAAAGGCTTCATATCTTTTTTTTTCCCCTTGAGATAGGGTCTCACTGTGTCGACCTGGGATAGAGTGCCATGGCGTTATCATAGCTCACTGCAACCTCAAATTTGTAGACTCAAGTGATCCTGCCTCAGCCTCCCGAGTAGCTGGTACTACAAGCACACACCACCATACCCAGCTAATTTTTCTATTTTTAGTAGAGATGGGGGTCTCACTCTTGCTCAAGCTTGTCTCGAACTCCTGACCTCCAGCAATCCTCCCACCTGAGCCTCCCAAAGTACTAGGACTACAACCTAGTACTAGGAGCAACTGTACCGGGCTGCTTCATATTTTTAAGAGCCATCCTAGAAGCTAGAAAACAACAAAGAAATAAAGAAATTCTGAAGAAAAAAAAATCAAACATGCAATTCTCTACCCAGGCAAGGTACCGATTAAGTATGACTTTAGGAAAACCCTTTTCAGATATCTATTGCCCCCCAAAATTTACCTCCTATGTATTTTTTCTCAAAAACCTACAGGAGGATGTGCTCCAAGATAATAGAACAGGAAAGGAAAATTTTATAGGGTACAAGAGATAAGAGTTCCAACATGGCAAAGCTGAGGGAAACCCTAGGACAACAGCTGCAAACAGCAGGCAAAAAGGACAGCACTCTACCGTAACAGATCAGGACTCAAAAGAACAGCCCCCACTGCAACATATCAGAGGACTCAAAAACTGGTATCTTTATCAACTCAAGAGAAAGCAAAACGTTTTATAGGTAAGGAAATACAAACAGAATATACAAGAACGCTCAAATATCAACATAATTTACAGTCATAATATGTAAAAACCAAACATTGATCTAACCAATAGCACAGTTTGTTTTAGGAGAATGGGTGGTAATTTTTCACCTTCCAAGTAAGAAGTCAATAGATAATGCCTATACGTGACCATAATCCAGAAATGAACATGTTACTTCAAGAAATGGAGTTAAATATCAAAATAATTAGGGTGAAAAAGTGGTTCCTCTTAGAGAAAAAAATGAAGAACAGGAAGAAGGCAAAAGCCTTATTTTTTCACTATAAGCTTTGTTAGAAATTTGACTCTTTAAACTACATTGTATGTATAACTTTGAAGGACAAAAAACGATGAAGGCTACGTGGATCCTCACACTAACTTTTCAACCTCCTAAGCCAGGCGTCCTCAAACTATGGCCCGCGGGCCACATGAAGGTGTTTTTGCCCATTTGTTTTTTCACTTCAAAGTAAGATATGTGCAGTGTGTATAGGAATTTGTTCATAGTATTTTTTAAACTATAGTCTGGCCCTCCAACGGTCTGAGGGACAGTGAACTGGCCCCCCCTGTTTAAAAAGTTTGAGGACCCCTGTAACCAACTGATAAGCACTTTCTACTTTCAGAGAGGAGGAGGGGGCAAGATATCTTTTGGCTCTAGAAGAATTCATGTAAGTATTTGTTTCATCTTAACTAATTCTTGCTTTTGTAACTTGGAATCATTAAAAGTATTTTCCCAAAATAACAGCAAAATATTAATCAAACAATTTTCTTTTTTCTTCTTGTTTGATAGGGTATCAAGTTAGCAAATGCTCACTATTGCTTTCAAAGAACTGTCCACTGGCTTCTCAGATACCTGAGAACCTGCCTTTAAGATGCAAAGGCAGAAAAAGATATCACAGGGTTAGCAGCCCCAAAATGATAAGGACTTCATCAAAACCACCTACGTAACTTCCCTTTTATTGTTTTTAAGGAAAGTGATTCTTCCCTGCCATCAAGTAAGGGTCATGCATTAGCTAAAATGCACTCTAAATAAACCATCTCTAACTCAGAAACTTTATTCTGCTTGTTCAGAGTTAAAGGACATATCTCTCTTCACAAAATACAGCATTTAAAACAATATAAGCAGAATCACGTAGTTAAAAATTTTACATAAAAATTAAAAAGAGTTTCATTAAACACACTGTCAGAACCAACTTGTCAATGACTTGATTACACGAAAATCAGTGTTTTCCAATTGAGGATTATAAGGATTATACATATAGTCTTTGGCAAGTTAAAATCCTTTATGCTTTATTCTGAGACTGTCCTTCTTACTTTTCTGTTGTTAAAATGTAATTTCTGGTACGCTACATAGAAAAACTGTTTTGCAAATATCCACTGAAGTTAAACAAGATGTATAACAAGACACCCCAAGTACTATCCACATATCCACCAAAAGACATGTGTAAGAAAGTTCAAAGCATCTTGACTCACACCAGCCATAAACTGGAAACTACTCAAATATCTATCAATACTGCAAAGAATAAATAAGACTGTGGTATACTCATACACTGGAAAACTAGGCAATAATCAGAAAAGAATGAACAATGGAAAAAGAAAGCAACGATATGAATGAATTACATAGATATACTGATGAGCAAAAGAGTTCTGACAAAAGAGTACATTACATATGTATAATTCCTTTCACATAAAATTCAAAAACAGGTGCAACTAATCTAAAGTGACTACAGTCAGGCAGAGGGGTCTGAGAGGCAGCATGGGGAAACCTTCTGGAACAATGAAAATATTCCACATCTTGATATGGGTGGTGGTTATATGGATATAGAGAAAAAATCAACTTGTATATATTTAAGATGTACATTTCACCATATGTAAGTTATATCTGAATTAAAAAGCTGGAAAACAGTTATGAGAAAATTGGGAAAATTTTATACATTATAGTTTAGTTTATGAAATCTAGGTGATAACAGATGACAGGAATTATTTTAATATCTGTACTTGCAAAATAACAAGTTGCAACTCTATAGTGATGTTCCCAAAGAATTTTTTCCCAGCTTTTTATTTTGAAAAAGTATATACCTAAAGAAAAATTGAAAGACTAGAACAATTAACAACCATACGTCCTTCATCTACATTCACAAATTGCCAACATTTTGCTATAGTCATTTCCTCTCTCGGTCTCTCAGTTTTGGCTGAAGTATTTGAAAATAAGTTGCTGACATCATGACATGTCATCCATAAAGGACCTTCTCCTATGTAACCAAAGTACCATTATCACACCCCAAAAATTTAACACTTATATATTATTTAATATTTGGTCCATATTCAAATTTCCTCAATTTTCCAGAAATGTTCTTTATAGATTCCTCCCATGCCGGATCTAGAAACCTATCACAGATTCATGATAGGTTGTCCTTATTTCTTGAGTCTCCTTAAATCTAGTGTACCATGTTCCACAACTACTTTTAATTTTTTTATTATGTTTGGTCTTTTTGACATTAACAGTCTGGCCCAATATAGGTATTAAATTTTCCTGGTATATGAAACCCAAAAGTCTGCAAATAATTTGCATCTACTTAGTGCCTTCTACAATCTTTATCACCACATTAGTAATCAAGTACCTTTACCCTGACAAGTCTCAATGAAGCCATTTATCAAATACAGAGACAGGATATTTCAATATTTACACTTAGCTTATGATCATTCTGCTTTAACTTACCGCTGAGTGTGAGCAGGCCACGGGGTCTGGTTTGGTGTGGGCACTGAATTTGTGGGACTCACGAGCATGGCACTGTAGATATTGGAAGCAACCACCAGAATGCAGAGGAGTATGGGCCCAATGATTGCTCCCTCCAGGCCTAGGTAGTATGCTCCGCCAGCCACTGCCAAACCTGTCAGGTATGGATGGCCACCTCTGGAATAAAGAGTACACCAATTAGTTCATGACTGTTAACACACATAAACTGGAGTAAATCTGAAACATGTTTCTAACACATGCTCATTCTTTACACCATGCTTTTTATTACATCATTAGTTTTCTTTAGCTTAGCTCAATGCAGATATAAATGAACACTGACTGTAACAGTACTGAGATGCAACAATTTTCTTGTCCACGCACTAATGAAAGACTGCTTCTTTTTATAGCTCCAACAAGTGAAAGAAAAAAGTCAGCAATATGAACAGATATTTTGTGCCCACTACGAAGTGGCTCCCTGAGGTGAGTTAATGTTGGCTTAGGACTAGTCATAAGACACCTGTTAGGTTTATCTCCCTCCATCAAGGATAATTAAGTGGACACAAGTTAGCATGTAAACCAGTTAACTATGCTTTTTATAAGACAACAATAATAGCATCTCTGTTACTCATATGTCGTACTTCTGGCAACCTCCTAAAATACACTTTTTAACACCGTAAGGATAAAAGGCCTCATAAGGAAAATATCTATCACAAAGCCCAAGATTTTTATCTCACAGGAAAGTCACAAATATTCTCCATCTTATCACAGTATCACTTATATAGAGTAAAATAAGATTGACTATAGCAGCACAGCATAATGATAATAAGAAATGACAATTACATAAGAGGGACTGAGAAATATGTCATGTTCAGTTTGTTTCCAGTTTTTAAACACAGATGAGAACAATTTAGTGAGGGGCAAATAACAAAATACACTGGTAGGATATTATATAACAGACTAATTAAAGTAATACTTGTGGTGAGCCCATCTCCAGGAAACCAATACATTATATTCCTAAATTATTTGTCTTCCTCAATACAAAAAAGAATTTAGTGCAGTACTGTATGTATACTAGGGAATTTTTTTACCTAAACAATATTCTTGAGAAAAATTTCTATCAAACATACTTAAAGTTTAAAAAAATAAAGTGGGGACTTTTAAACAAAAGGTTATTTAAAAAATAAAACAATTTATGCCAAACATTTCCTAATAATGCCAGTTAAGTAGTTTAAGATAAAATCACATATATCTTAAATTCTACCTATAAACCTTAATTTAAAATTTATAGCAAAGTTTAAGGAAATCAATGCACTTAAGTATAAATTGAATACCTACTTCTACTGTTCAAATTTAAACTGTTAAACACTAGTTAACCATACTCTGATGTTCTCCTTTTTTTTTTTTTTTTTTTTGAGACAGAGTCTCGCTTTGTTGCCCAGGCTAGAGTGAGTGCCATGGCGTCAGCCTAGCTCACAGAAACCTCAAACTCCTGGGCTCAAGCGATCCTCCTGCCTCAGCCTCCCGAGTAGCTGGGACTACAGGCATGCACCACCATGCCCGGCTAATTTTTTTTTATATGTATGTATGTATGTATGTGTGTGTGTATATATATATATATATGTATGTATGTATGTTGGCCAATTAATTTCTTTCTATTGTTTTATAGTAGAGACAGGGTCTCTCTCAGGCTGGTTTTGAACTCCTGACCTTGAGCAATCCGTCCGCCTCGGCCTCCCAGAGTGCTAGGATTACAGGCGTGAGCCACCACACCCGGCCGATGTTCTCCTTTTTAATTTTAGTTTTTTCCTCTTAAGTTTTATACATAAAAAGGTCTCCCTACATGCCATGAAACACAAAATAAAAAAAAAATAAAAATAAAAAAAAATAAAAAAATAAAAAGGTCTCCCTCAGACTGGCTTAAAAGTTGCTTGTTTCTTTTTGTGCTGGAACTTTGGAGCTTCAGATTTATTCTAATCAGTTATTTTTTTAAATTAACTTACCAAAGAGAAAACAAGGTGGCATACAATTTGCCTCTACATTATTTATTTTTTTGTTTTTAAGAGAAAGGGTCTCACTCTGTCACCCAGGCTGGAGTGCAGTGGCCTGATCAGAGCTTACTGTAACTTCAACTTCCTAGGCTCGAGTGATCCTCCTGGTTCAGCCTCCCAAGTAAATAGAACTACAGGTACGTGCCACCATGCCCAACTAATTTTTTTTATTTTTAGTATACACAGGATCTCCCTGTGTTCCCCAGGCTGGTCTTGAACTCCTGGGCTCAAGCAATCCTACCACGTCATTCTCCCAAAGTGCTCAGATTACAGGTGTGAGCTATCAACCCAGACGGCTTCTACATAATTTAAATTAACTGAAAGGTACTCTTTTATAAACTTACAACTCTGTCTATTCTACCTTTAATTTACCTAAAGAAAATAGAGTGTATTAACTATTATGACAGTTTCTTTAGACCATATTCTGAATTTGAATAACATCAAAATTAAACACTCATGCCTTGTAAACAATACTATTTTAAATTAAAATTTCATTATATCAGTAAGAACTCAAAAGGCTACTTTATTGAAAAATTCTACCACTAGTTGTCTCACCCACTCCCAAGAAAAAAACAACTCCTAAAAAAAAAATGCAATAGAAATCCCTGGATAATTTACCAATAACTTCAGAAGTTCTGTGGACTACTTACCCTGATATATCAGAATAGATTGCAGTATCTACAAAGTATGTTGGCAAGAGGTGAAAAATCAGCAGTAAAATGGCCTTGCATCCCAACCCTTGTGTCAGCCATAGGTCTAGAACTGCAGGTACTGCTGCCCAATACGTCCCCAGAAACGGCACTGCTCCAAGGATTGCTGCTAAAGCTAAAGAAAGATTAAAAGAAAAAAAGCAACTTAGCATCATCAACAAAGCAATAGAACCTAAGCAGTACCTCCTCCTACTTAAAAATTTCTACCAAAACAAGGCCGGGCTCGTTGGCTCATGCCTGTAATCCTAGCACTCTGGGAGGCCCAGGTGGGCGGATCGCTCAAGGTCAGGAGTTCAAAACCAGCCTGAGCAAGAGCAAAACCTTGTCTCTACTAAAAACAGAAAGAAATTATAATTGGTGAACTAAAAATATATAGAAAAAATTAGCCGGGCATGGTGGTATATGCCTGTAGTCCCAGCTACCTGGGAGGCTAAGGCAGTAGGATCGCTTGAGCCCAGGAGTTTGAGGTTGCTACGAGCTAGGCTGACGCCATGGCACTCTAGCCTGGGCAACAGAGTGACACTCTGGCTCAAAAAAAAAAAAAAAAAAAAAATTTCTACCAAAACAAGTTAACAAATGCTCACAAACTCAAATTGCAGAAGAATGATGTAGCCTGTTCAACTAAATTTTCTAGTTAAATAAAGGTTATTTTTTTGGAGACAGAGTCTCGCTTTGTTGCCCAAGCTAGAGTGAGTGCCATGGCATCAGCCTAGCTCACAGCAACCTCAAACTCCTGGGCTCAAGCAATCCTGCTGCCTCAGCCACCCAAGCAGCTGGAACTACAGGCATGCGCCACCATGCGTGGGTAATTTTTTTTCTCTATATATTAGTTGGCTAATTAATTTCTTTCTATGTATAGTAGAGATAGGGTCTCGCTCTTGCTCAGGCTGGTTTAGAACTCCTGCCCTCGAGCAATCCGCCCGCCTCGGCCTCCCGGAGTGCTAGGATTACAGGCGTGTGCCACCATGCCCAGCCTTAATAAAGGTTTAATACCTTAAAACTTGATACTGAAAATCTAAAGTGTGTGTCTTCTTTATGAATATGTTCTTGAGTATTAAATAATAAAATTTCAGTGTTCTGCAGTTGTTATTCTGGATCAATGTTAATACAGTCATATAAATATAGCTGTAGAGCATGCATCAAAATTTGTACTGAGTCCAAAGCCAAATCTGAAATCAGTTTCTAAACCTCAGATATGAACGTATATTCTTTACCTAGCTTTCTCCTAGTAAAAATGAAATGTAATTAAAAACAAACAAAACATCTCTGCAAGCTGAAAGCCCTTGCTTCAAGCTCAGCCCCTTGCAGAGCACTATATTCAATCAAGTACTCTCTCTCTCCATCTGGCTTCTCTCCAGAGTACAAGTCAAGCAGACCTGCGTTCTAGTTCCGGTCCTTCCATCAGTGTGACCTTGGAAAACTTTGGCTTATCATCTACAAAACAAGAACATCACCTACCCTGCCTGCCTCACAGGGAGCTTGCATGTCAGCAGGTGGGTTAGTGGACACCACAGTAGGAAGGAACATGAGTGAACTTGGGAACGTAAAGAAGGAAGCACAGATGAAAGGGAGAGTGGAAATGATGGTAGAGTCAAATGCGGAAGGCAGAAATATTTAGAAAAACAAGCAGCCACAGAAATAAAGGCAAAAAAGTGGAAGGAGAGGAGCAGAGAAAATGTAGAGGAAACAAGATGGATATTAAACCATCTGGTGCTTATGGAATGAAGGTATCAACAGAACAGATCTGGAGACAGCTTATGTGCACTCCAAAGCATTCACCTTGCCCATGGGATGGCATCCCTCATGGGTTATATGGGTACTGCTCTCCCTGCCAATCAGTTCAATTCAAACATTCATTGAGCACCTAGCTGTTATGCTAAGTGCTAAGACATTCATTCACTTAACAAATGCTTACGCAGTGCTTTCTATGTGCTGGGTATGAACCCTGCTACTGGGGATACAGTAATAAACAAACACATTACAAATCATATTTCTGCTCCTAATCTGGACTAGATTGGATCTTGAGCCACAAAATTTAATATTTTAAACCTGAGGAAACAGATCATTTCCTAAAGTATGTAAATTGGCTTAACTTCCTTAAGTAGAAGACAGTGGAAGTTACGATATGGTTTTTACCTGATGGTATGAAGACAATATTGATGCCAAATATAGTATGAGTCAGCCAGGTGTACAATCCATAGAAGCCAGCCATTTTGAGGGAAGCATCAAACACCCCTCTAGAATGCCAAAAGATAAAAGAAAAAGTAAATAAACACAGTATCATATTGTGATTCAGAAAAATTGATACTTTTAGGCTTTTGGGCCACTTCGTCCCAAATCTGGTAATAGCTTCAATTTTTCTACTGGCCTGAGAATGCTGTTTCCATTTTATTCCAAAGAAATCTGAAGACATCATTTTAAATCTTGGAATATGTTCAGCAAACTGTTCTTTAAATTTCTCTCTGATGAAAAGATAACTGAAATGAAAAACCCTAGAATACCATATTCACTCAAATAATTCACCATCTTTTCACTTCTGAAGCAGGTATTTCATCACCAAAACAGAGGGAAAGAAAATTAAGTGTGAATAATACTTTACCCAAGGATAAAGTTAAACTCCAAAAAACCCACGCTGTGGCCAGCCCTTCCCTTTAGAAACAGCAAGTAAGGGATAAGCACAACTTATAATTCATCATCATTTCTTCTCTTGTGAACAAAATTTTCCCACATTTCTTTAGGTAACCAAACATACAAAATAATATCCTCTACAAATGCTATCAGAGCATTCAGGTCATTGGAGAAGAATTTTTGGGAAAAAAACTTTATGAAAAAAAACTCCAAATACAAAAGGGATTAAAAAAACACTTATATTCAGTGATTAATATAAGAATTAAGTACATGAAAATCTGTAATATCAGGTACTTTGTGTTTGCTTTTCAATTGGAAGATTAATAAGGCAGCACTGTGTGAGGAGGAGAAAAAAGGAACTCTTCGGAGAGAGCACAAAGGCAGCAAACCCTAAGTAATCCCAAGGTACCACAAAATTATAAAAACTGGGATTCAGCACAGGGGCAGAGAAAACACTCTCATATACTCATGACAAAGAAAAGCTGAAATTGAAAAAGGAGCAAAAGTGACATATATGCAATAAGAAATAATAAGCTTTTCTCAGGCATCCCAAGAGGTATACTATAAAAGCAAAGTAAAGCTCTAGAAACTAGTGATGCATTTAATAGGGCTCTGAGACATGGATCTGGTGACATGGTGGCTGCCCAGTTGTGAAACCTTGTCATCCTGACCAAAAGCCTTCACTAGAGAATGTTGTAAAGGCACCATGTGACCCTAACAAGGACCTAGATTAAAGTGGTATCAAAAATACAAAAAGGAAGGGGGATATCCCAAGAAAATATAAAGGACCTGAACAGAAACTGAATAGAGGAAACAAAAAAAAAAGGGAGAGAAAATGACAGCTTCAGGTTTTAAACCTAAAGGGGAAAGAATGGTAGTGTCTGAAAGACATGGAGAAAGCCAGATGGAAAGGAAATGGAAAAAAAGGGAGTAAGTTCAGTTTGGGCTATGGTAACTCAAAAAGGATGATGAAAATACTCCAGAGGTAGCTGAAATAAGAGACAAGGCTTAATAGAGAACTCAGAATAAGAGATTTGAAATGCACCAGAATAATCATAGGAAAAGATAAGATATCCTAAAGGGGCATGCATAGAGAAGATGGGGCAGTAAGCTGCATTCTCATAAGGGACCTAAGGACAAAGACATATCAACCAAAGAGATAATGAAGTCATTTCTGTAGCAGGAGGAAAATCACTGTGTGGTATTCCCAGAAACCAAGGGAGAAGGAAGATTTTGAGAAGGAAGGAATAACAACATCAACAACCAAAGAGAAAAAGAAAGAAAAGTATGGAACTTGTATAGAACTAAGGAGGTCAGTGAGAGAAGTTATAGATGTGGTACTTTCTGTTATTTTTAAATTTTCAAGCCAAAAATAAGTAGACATCAAAGGTACAACAGAATATTGCAACTGAATCAGCCCTCTGAGTGGCAAGTAAGCAAAGCTCAATCCCAAAAGGATTATTTACATGAAACAGCACAGTCTTCTTTCCTCTACCTCTGAGAACACCAGTTGTTGGTAATATTCTCATCAAGGCAACTTTTATTATTTACTTACTTACCAGACAGACTCTCTGTCACCCAAGCTGGAGTGCAGTGGCACAATCATAGCTCACTACCACCTCAAACTCCTGGCTCAAGTGATCCTCCTGCCTCAACCTTCAAAGTAGTTTAGGACTACAGGAGTGTACCATCGTGCCCAACTAATTTTAAATACTCTCTTGTAGAGACAGAATCTGTTTATGTTGCCCAGGCTCAAACTCCTGGCCTCTTGCCTCAGCCCTTCAAAGTGCTTGAATTACAGATGTGAGCCACAGGACCTAGCCAAGGCAACTTTTAAATAATTTTTGGACCCTGAACACACCATGTATTGTTTGCAATTACTAAGCATGTAACCCAGTGAAGGATGAAAAGCAATATACCCACCCCCCCCATCACTCATGATCTGGCACACAATCTTTATAAAACAGCAGAGAAAAATCCTCTAACAGTTTACTCAGAGATATAATTTTTTAACTTTCTCAAACTCCTAGCAATATTTTCTTTTTCTTTTGGAGACAGAGTCTCATTTGCTGCCTGGGCTAGAGTGCCATGGTGTCAGCCTGGCTTACAGCAACCTCAAACTCCTGGGCTCAAGCAATCCTTCTGCCTCAGCCTCCCGAGTAGCTGGGACTACAGGCATGTGCACCATGCTCGGCTAATTTTTCTATATATTTTTAATTGTCCAGCTAATTTCTTTCTATTTTTAGTAGAGATAGGGTCTCACTCTTGCTCAGGCTGATCTCGAACTCCTGACCTTGAGCAATCCTTCCACCTCGGCCTCCCAGAGTGCTAGGATTACAGGCATGAGCCACCACATCCAGCCGCCTTCTTTTTATGTATCAGCTTTATTGAACTATAATTTACAAATAATAAAACTCGCGATTTTTTTTTAAATGGAAAGGTTCTATCTTTAATAAAGAACATGCCAGATCTTGTTGACAATAGGTATTTTGGCTCTTGGTGCCTTCTCACTGTCAACAGCTGGTCTGGGCCCAGCCAGCACACTCTGACCCTCCACCACAATCAAAACTCACAAATTATAAGTGTACAATTCAGTAATTTTGACAAATGTGTATGGTTCTATAACCACTACAACCAAGATACAAAACATTTCCATCACCTCAAGAAGTTCCCTCATGCCCTTTGTAGTCAGCCCCTACCCAGAGCCCTGCCCTCTGACAGCCGCCAGGTATGCTTTCCGTCACTATAATCTCACCCTGTCTGTAATTTCGTATCAACACAATCATAATTTATATAGCTCTTTTTAAAAATGTGGTAAAATATACATAGCACAATATTTATCATCTTAATCATTTTTAGTGTACAGTTCAATAGCGTTAAGTATATTCACTCTGTCGTCATGTAGCTTTTTTTTTTTTTTTTTGAGACAGAGTTTCACTTTATTGCCCAGGCTAGAGTGAGTGCCGTGGCGTCAGCCTAGCTCACAGCAACCTCAAACTCCTGGGCTCAAGCAATCCTGCTGCCTCAGCCTCCCAAGTAGCTGGGACTACCATGCCCGGCTAATTTTTTCTATATATATTTTAGTTGGCCAATTAATTTCTTTCTATTTATAGTAGAGATGGGGTCTCGTTCTTGCTCAGGCTGGTCTCGAACTCCTGAGCTCAAACGATCCGCCCACCTCGGCCTCCCAGAGAGCTAGGATTACAGGCTTGAGCCACCGCGCCCGGCCTGTCATGTAGCTTTTGGTGTTTAGTTTCTTTCACCTAGTATAATGCTTCTGAGCTTCATCCACACTGCTTAGTATATTAGTAGTTTGCTCCTTTTTATTGTTGAGTAGCATTCCATTATATGGATATACCACCATTTGTTTATCCATTCACCAGCTGATGGATATTTGGGGTATTTCCAGTTTGGGGCTATTATGCTGCTATGAACATTTGAGTATAAGTCTTTGTGTGGATACATGCTTTCATTTCTCTTCTGTAAATACCTAGGAGTGGAGATACTGGGTCATATAGTGTCTATTTAACTTTATAACAAACACTAGCAATTGTTTTGATCTTGCAATTCAGAAAAAATTAATAGTCCATGGATACCAACATAGAAGTCACTGCCACCTACATCACACCACATCTCCTCCAGATGTGAGGTCACTCCACACTTATGGCATCGTGCGAGTGGATACTGGCAGAAAGAGCAATTCAGTTCATTAAAAGCTAAATGACAGTGCATCTGAAGACCCTAGTGATTGACCCACTGCACAGTAGATGCTCATTAACAGTAGCTATTAGAAAATATGGTGTGTGTATATACATACACATACACAAAACAATACTAATCAGCCTCAAAAAGGAAGGAAATCCTGTCATTTGCAACAGCATGGACGAACTTGAAGAACACTATGCTAAGTGAAATAATCCAGACACAGACAAATACCGTATGACCTCACTCATATGTAGAATTTAAGAGTTGAACTCACAGAAGCAGAGTGACAGGATAGTGACAGGGGGACAGGAATGTATAAAAGGTACAAAGTTTCAGTTAGGATGAATAAGGTCAGGAGATCCACTATACAGCACAGTGATACAGTTAATAACAACATATTATATACTTAAAAAGCGATGAGAGCTCTTAAATGGTCTCACAACAAAAATGGTAAGAATATGAGATAATTGATATGTTCGTTAGCTTGATTTAACCATTTAACAATGTATACATAAATCTAAACATGTTATAAATATAAACCATTTCCTATTTTTTTTTTTTTAATTTATTTTTTAGAGACAGGATCTGGCTCTGTTGCCAAGGCTAGAGTGCAGTGGCGTGATCCTGGGCTCAGGCGATCCTCCCACCTCAGCCTCAGCCTCCAAGCACCTAGGACCACAGGTGTGCACCACTGTGCCCAGCTAATTTTTTCATGTTTTATAGAGACGGGGTTTCACTCTGTTACCCAGGCTGGTCTCAAACTCCCAGTCTTAAGTGATCCTCTCACCTTGGCCCCACATAGCACTGGAATTACAGGTGTGAGCCACCGTATAGGCCTATTCATTCCTGGGCCTGACACTCAGGACCTGCCCTAGCTGAGTGCTGGGGGCTGGCCCCAGGAATGCTGATGAGCCCCAAGGGTCAGCTGTGCTAATTATCCACTAATTGTGGATGACTCTGCTCACCTCCCCCATTTTAAACTTTTTAAACGAACTTTTTAAACAGGAGGCCAGTTTACTGTCCCTCAGACCATTGGAGAGTGCACACTGTGGGCCCGGGACAAGTCAGCTGCTAAGCAGGACGGGCAGCCGCACCAAAAACACCCGGAGTTTGAGGACGCCTGGTATAGGCCTATACATTTTTTATTTGTCAACTATACTTTATTTTTTTTAAAAAAAGAAGAAAAACAAGTCAAAAAAGTCTTAAGAGGGAAACAGTTCTGGAATTAGATAGTGATTGATGATGGCACAAATTGTGAATACACTGAAAACCACTACACATTGTATACCTCACAATGGCTAAAATGGTGAATTCTATATACACTTTATCTCAATAAAAGAAGTTTTATACAAAGAGAGAGGCAGGACAGTTAGAGTCAGGGAAGGAGAGACGAAGACAGGGGCAGAGCTCAAAAACAGAGAGATTTAAAGATGCCACGCTGTTGGCCTTAAAGATGGAAGGAGGAGCCAGGAGTCAAAGCATGGTAGCCTTTAGAAGCCAGAAAAGACAAGAAAATAGATGCTCCCCTAAATCCTTCAAAAAGAACATAGCTCTGCCAACATCTTGACTTTAAGATTTCTAACCTCCCAAACTATAAGATAAAAAATGTTTTATTTAATCCACCAAGTTTGGCTGGGCGCGGTGGCTCAAGCCTGTAATCCTAGCTCTCTGGGAGGCCGAGGTGGGCGGATCCTTTGAGCTCAGGAGTTCGAGACCAGCCTGAGCAAGAGCGAGACCCCATCTCTACTATAAATAGAAAGAAATTAATTGGCCAACTAATATATATAGAAAAAATTAGCCGGGCATGGTGGTGCATGCCTGTAGTCCCAGCCACTTGGGAGGCTGAGGCAGTAGGATTGCTTGAGCCCAGGAGTTTGAGGTTGCTGTGAGCTAGGCTAACGCCACGGCACTCACTCTAGCCTGGTCAACAAAGTGAGACTCTGTCTCAAAAAAA
>VSMD01093388.1:0-74743 GCA_008750895.1 Mirza zaza
GATCCTCCTGCCTCAGCCTCCCGAGTAACTGGGACTACAAGCATGTGCCACCATGCCCGGCTAATTTTTTCTATATATATTAGTTGGCCAATTAATTTCTTTCTATTTATAGTAGAGACAGGGGTCTTGCTCTTGCTCAGACTGGTTTCGAACTCCTGACCTTGAGCAATCGGCCCACAACGGCTGGGCCAGGGCCTCTCCAATGATGGTGACCTCCAGCCTGGTGGTCTCCCTGCACGTGGGACAAGCGTACCGAGGGGCGTGGGCGGTGGCGAGCACACACAGGCTGCACGCACAGTGGCTGGTGCCGGACGGGCCGGGGTAGGCGCACTGTTTGCAGGAGTCATCTGGAGTAGGACTCACTCCCACAGGAAGTGAAGCCTGGGTAGCCCCGTCTCCTGCTGGCCATTTTCCCATGAATGGCAGTCCCAGAAACCCTGGGCTAACACCCAGGGTCATTGTGAATAATTCTGCGCTTTCCATAAAATATTAATAACAATAATTTTTCAAAAAATAATAACTACCATTTACCAACATGCACTATGTGACAGGCACCTGTGCAAAATGTTTCCCTCGTAGTATCTCACTGACCACCACCTAGAAGGCACAGGTAGTATTATGCCCATTTTGCAGATGAGAAAATTAAGACTCAGAGAGGCCAACCTATTTCTGTCATGAATTGAGCCCCTTCCTTAAGGAGACAGCAGAACCAGCCCCGAACTGGTGTCTGGCTGTCAACTCCTGCACCGTCTGCCCTGGGATGGGAATGTCAGTCACCTCTGGGTCCTTTAACACCATGGGGCACGCTTGTCTGTGCTGTGGATGAGATTAACTCATTACCCTTTGAGGGTGCTCCCTGCCTCGGAAAACGAAAGTGTGACTCTGCTACGTAGTGAAAAGGTGTGACAGCCACCATCGTGCCCCCACAGGGTGCAAGGCAACATCCCCCAGACACCACCCCAGCGTGTGGGGCAGTGACCCCAAAAGACATCTCCACATGGCACGGGAGTGTGGCCACCAGCTCTACAATACCAGAAAAAAGAGTGACTCGGCCGTGACCCTCCAGAGAGCTCTTAGGCGACATTGGCATGACATTGCTGTAAATTCTCAGCATTTCAGGGCCGGCACGGGCGTTGAAGTGCTTCTGAACCGGTACTTTCCAGCCTGGGTTACTTTCCAGCCATGGTGCAGGAGGAGTGAGCACTTCTGGCTCGTGCCCGGTGGAAAAGAGAGAGGGCGGCCGAGGCGGGCGGCCGTGGGGGCGGAGGTGCTCCAGCCGCCTGGAGTGTCAACGCCTCAGCTCGCGCGACGCACTCGAGGCACACCTGTCAGGACCGTTCCTCCCGCCTTTCCCCGCAGCCGCTGCCCTGCCTGGCTTCGCGTCCACGGCCCTCCTGGGGCAGCTGTTCCTCCTCCATCCACCCCTCGGCAACCTTTCCATGCTGAGAGGTCAAGCTGATTCCTGTCTGAGTGCATCACGGTGTTTGAGTGAGCATCCTCAAACCGTGCACGCTCGCGCACGCATGCACGCGTGCACACGAGAAGCGCAACTGTGGGATCTTTGGACTGTCACATTGTCAACGTAATGGAGATTGCCAAATTGCTCTCCGAGTGACTGCACCGACCTAAACCCCATCAGCATGTAAAGATGTTCTCCCCAAAGCTCGGCCGATCCTTCGTGTCACAAAACATTTCAATCTTTGCAAATCTAATGACCACTATTCAGATGTTTCTGACCCAACTTCGATCATCCTGAATTCAAAAATTCTTTTAATTCTTTCTTTTCTTAGTTCTTTCAGTTTATCTTTATTCAGCGGCCAGTTACTAGACACAGATTTTAAAATTTAATTGCTCTTTTTAAAAATTATTTTAGCGTATTATGGGGGTACAAGTGTTAAGGTTACTTATATTGCCCATGCCCCCCCTCCCCCCTTGAGTAAGAGCTTCAAGCGTGTCCATCCCCCAAACGTTGCACATGTTACTCGTTGTGGTTGTATATACCCATCCTCTCCTCCCCCCTCCCACCCTCCCGACACCCGATAAATGTTACTCCTATATGTCCACTTAGGTGTTGATCTGTTAATACCAATTTGCTAATTGCTCTTTTTAATATTTTTTTTTCTGGGGAGCTATTTCTTTACTGTTTTGTTCACTGATGGATGCTGGCCGGCTAGAACAGTGTGGAGCACGCAGTGAATGTTTGATAAATATTTTCTGGTTGAATAAATAAATAGATTAAACATTGATATGGTTCAAAATTCAAAAGGTGCAGAAGGAGTAACTAACTTTTTTAAAAGTCTTCTTCTCTCTCTGTCGCCCCAGCCACCCAGCTCCCCTCTTAAAAGCAACTCATAAAAGCAACCACTGTCTCATGTAATCTCTCTGAGACAGACTAAACAGACACAAGTGAATATCTCTGTACTTCTATAGTCTTTTTTTTTACACAAATGCATGCAAATTTTATATACTGCTCTGCTTTCTTTTCTCTCACTTAACTTGACCACATTCTCTATCTCTGATCAGCTCAAATAAGACCACTGTGTCTCCCCTCCCAGAGGACTGTGGAAGAAGCCACCTTTTCCTGTGACTCCACCAATCACACTGACTTTGGCTTTAAGGGAGGACCCCTTAGGGAACCACAGCCGTGGCTGAAGGAGGTACACATGTGCACACGTAGGAGGCGGCCAGCCCATTGCCACACTTCAGATTTCCCCAGCGCCCACCAGAACAGGTGCAAGACATCAGGAGTCCCATTCAAGCAAGTTGGTGAGAGGTGGCTGGAAGCCAGGTGACCCGGTTTCTATTTCCAGACCTGCTTTTGACTCACCATGACCGTGGGTAAGTTCCCCTGCACTCTAGTTACCTTCTCTGTGAAATGGACGCCATTATGCCTATGCCGACTTACTTAAAAGGATGGCATGAAGATACAGGAGGAAAAGACCGTATGTCCTTGGACCAGCGTGTGCTTCAGAAAAGACAATTAACAGGAAATTTCCTAAAGGGTGATAAGCAAGATGATTTTTTTTTTTTTTTGAGACAGGGTCTTGCTCTGTTTCCTGGGCTAGAGTGCAGTAGCTTCATCATAGCTCACAGCAACCTCAAACTCCTGGGCTCAAGCAATCCTCCTGTCTCAGCCTCCCAAGTAGCTGGGACTCCAAGCCCATGCCACCATGCCCAGCTAATTTTTTTTTCTACTTTTTGTAGAGACAGGGTCTCACTATTGCCAAGGTTGGTCTCAAACTCCTGGCCTTAAGCAATCCTACCCCCTCGGCCTCTGAAAGTGCTAGAACTACAGGCGTGAGACACTGTGCCTAGCCAGCAAGGTGACTTTTTTCAGTGCTCCACAGAGGAACCCTGTTTTGAATAGTTAAGAAATCATTTTAATGTAATTAGGGAGGAAAACAGCTTAGCACTCAAACTTGTTATTTCACAGATATAATAGTGCTTATTGTTCATAATAGTGCTTAGGATGAGGCTGAATTTAATTTAGCAAAAAAAGAGTGAGCTGATGTGATGTTATATTAATGTATTAAGTGAATAATGATACAAGTGCTATAGGAATTTAGCAAAAACTGTGAAGGTGGTATACAAATGATTGCTCTTCGGGGAAATGTTGGATTAGCAAATATTTGGGGGGCAATAACAAAATCAAGCCTACAAATAGTTATAAGAAAAATCCATTTTAAAGATTTCTTTTTATTTAATGCAAACATATAGAACACAGTGAACCAGGGGTCAGTAAACTTTTCCCGTAAATGGCCTCATAGTTAAAATGTTAGGTTTTCCAGGACCCATGCATCTTGCTCATGTCTTTCTCTTTTTTTAAACAATCCTTTAAAAAATGTAAAAACCACTTTTAGCCCAAGGGCAGTCCAAGCACAGACCTTGAACTAGATTTGGGGCTGTAATTTGCAGACTTTTGCAGTTAATTAAGGAGTTTACTAAATGTACTAGCTGCTAGTATCCCAAAACCAGGTAATGGGGCCCATTTATTAATGGCATTTATTTATTAATAACATTAATGTTTTACTTAATACTCTTTTCAAGTATCATTGTGAACTCATGGATTTTTTTTAAATGCATTTAGTATGTTTCAATTCATTACAGGTTTTTTGCCAAGATGCTCAAAGTGTCCCCTCTTTGCCAATGAGAACCCTTCCAAGGAGTCCTTTTGACTGACCCCAGTAGTCTTTGATGCCTTCTTTTGTTTCTGGTGTGATAAGGTAGCCCAGGCTTGCCTTATACATTTCCTGCACCAAAGCTGATGTCAGCTATTTTTCTAAGAGCTCTCGTTCTTTTAATCAGGAATGGTATTTAGAGACCAAAATCTGGGTGCTGGGAATGCATTTAATATTTGAATTTATAAATGGAAATATGTCCAAGATACGTCCTGTCCCCTGGAAAGATTCTGACTGCTCCCCTAAAACTCTCCTTTACCTTCTCTAAGCTGGTACAGTACCTCCCACCTGTGGCTGTCACACCTGGCTAAGTGCGTGAGAACAAAGAGTTAGTCATGTTCTACGGCTGCCCTAGCAGAGGCAGAAACATGAAAGATTTTTCAATAACCAGAGTCAAATTCATTTTCATGTTAACCTTCAATTAACTATAAAAATCCAGCTACCCAGAACTCATATTCTCTGATAATCTTGGGTAATTGAGGTTTTCTGCAAAAATAAGTATAGGAGGTTATAATGAAAGCATCTGGCCTACAATTTATAGGGGTCACAAAGTCACAAGCCCACATGAGCCAAAGTAGCTAACAAAAAAATAAATAGCCAGGCGCGGTGGCTCACGCCTATAATCCTAGCACTCTGGGAGGATGGCTTGAGGTCAGTTATTTAAAAGGTTAAACATAGAATTACCATATGACTCAGAGAGTATATCCACTCCTAGATATCTATTTAGGATAGATAAAATATGTATAGAAATATGAACACATATTTCTTCACAAACACTTGTACATAATTGTTCATAGCAGTATTAGCATAACAGCCAAAAAAGTAAAAACAATCCAAATGGCCATCAACTGATGGATGGATAAATAAAATGTCCATAATACCTATAAATAAAATATCCATATTATGGAATATTCTTTGGCAATAAAAATAAATGAAGTATTAATACATGCTATGGCATGGATGGGCCATAAAAACATGCTAAGTGAAAGAAGCCAGTTAGAAAAAACACATACTGTATTAAATATGATTCCATTTGTATGAAATGTCCAGAATGGGCAAATCTACAGAAACAGAAAATAGATTAATGGTTTCAGGAAAAGGACGAAGGTGGAGAGAGGAAGAAAGAATAACTGCTGGTGGGTATGGGGTTTCCTTTGGGGGAGACAAAATTGTTTTAAAATTGATCATGGTGATGGTTGAACAATGTGGTTATACTGAAATCCACTGAATCCTATACTTTGAGTGGATAAATTATATGATATGTGAATTATATCTCACTGAAGCTGTTATTTAAAAGGGGGAATTATAAAAAAGCAAAAAAACAATATTTTGCTAACAACAACAAAAACACTTTTGCAAACCCAACACAATTGATGGGTGAGACATTTGCAACCTCTCATTCAGAAGGGGGATGCAAGAACTGGCCATTGGACCTGGATAGCTTTTATGTGTCTTTTGTGAAAATAATAAATACAGATACACGCTGGGCTCCCAAATATCTTTCCACAAGGACTTCCGGGCTGTGTGAGTCAGATCTCAGGAAAGAATTATCCCAGAAAGTGGGCAGATGTTTTTCTCCCATTAGAAAACCGAAACAAAAAAATAAAAATAAAAATAAAAAAAAAAGAAAAAAGAAAACCGAAACAGTTGCACACAACATTTGCTGTTTTTGCACTTGCTGCTAGGAATGTTTACCAGGCATTCAGGGCCAATGCATAGACAGCAACCTATGACTCTCTGAAGCGTGGCAGCCAGTGACTGCTCTTCCTGCATGCACACGTGGACTCAGTCTCCACTTTGTTTGAGTTGGTTTAAGCTCTAAGCTGATTCAAACCCTTCTACGCAAGCTTCATATCCATTCCAGACAGTAGATCATCTGTCACTTTGGAGGTGAAATCTGACCAGAACAACATAAAGTTGTTTACACCATTTATTGATTCTTACTTGTCTGATGACCCAAGGGGCCCAACTAGTTAGGAGCTCAGCCCGGACCCAACCAAAACTTCTGTTACTTGCCTACTATCGTAACAGCTTTTGCTACATGTAACACTGTTGTTTACTTAATAGTTTTTTTGAAATCGATTTCCCTTTTTTTTTTTTTAAACTTAAGCATATTTATGACCTCAAAGGGAAAGACAGCATCTCTTGCCATAAGTAGCTACCTCTGGACAATAAGCCCAGTGAGAACAGAATGCTAGATACTGTTGCCTGGCAAGGTTCTGAGCCTGGGGCTTCATTGTTAAACTTGCAGATTAGCAAGGGTTACAGCGGTGTTAAGGACCTGTTAGTACCAAGCTGAGACTTTCTCCTTGACTCAATCAGAATGATTAAATGAGAATAAGAAAAGGTAGACGTTATAGAGGCCCTTTGTTGATTTCCTCCGTAACTACTTATTAGAACCTAGGTGCAGCTCGCCTGTTTGGTGTTGAGGTGCCGGACTGTACAAGGCAGAGGAAGCCCTGGTTTTTCCCACGTGTCTGCATCCTGGCAAACACTTAGTGCTTCGATCTTGCCCTCGTAGTTGTGGTTATTATAATAATTATTATTACTTTATTATGTCACAGCACGGAGTGAGCCATCTGGGGAAAGTCGAGGGTTGGGTTAGTCTGTGGACATCCTCTTACACCAGGCACCTGGAGCTTAACTTCCATCAGAGAACAGAGGCGGTGGATTTGGAGGAGAAGGTGCTTCATGCTTGGGCCAGGGTCCTTTCTGGGCAAGGAAGGTGAGGAAATGTTACCGTGTCAGAAAATTAGGTCAGGAGTGAACGTGCCTCGTTAAGTTTAAAATCTCTGTCTAGTTATGAAGGTCTGACATTATACATTTGGATATTTGGTGCAGTGCCAGGCATTGTCAGGGATACAGAGCCGGGACCCTCAAGGGGCTTTGATCTTATGGGAGAAGCTGCAGGCACAAGTAACTATGACACAGGTTAAAACGAGGTGAATTTCTTTTTCTGTTAAGCTTCTAACAGTTGCAAATGACAGACACCCAATTTGGATCAGCATAAGCAAGAAAGAAAATTTATTGGTTTCCATATCCAATGGGTCTGGGAATAAATGGCTTCAGGCATGGCTGGATCCAGGTGTTCCAATGGCATGGTCAAAAATCTCTCTCTCCATCTTGTGGTTCTGCTTATCTCTCTGTTGGCTTTATTGTCAAGGAGACTTCCCATCTGTGGTGCCAGATACCACCAGCTTAGTAGTGTTAGTTAAAAGCGAGGTCTCTTCCTCAGTTATTCCGGCATAAAGTAACAGAATTGAGTCCCAGTGGTCCAGTCTGGGCCATGTGCACGTCTCCCAGAGCAAGGGGTGGAGGTCAGCCTGGCAACTCACACCAGCTGAGACTAGGGGAGGGGAAGTTCACCTGACACTTCAAAGCAAGGGGGAGAGGATACTGGGCAAGCAGGTGTCCCACTGCCCACCACAGTGCGGGTTGTCCCAGCCTGGAGTCAGGAGAGCTTCATGGAGGAGGTGGCCTTTGGTCTGGACCTTGAGGGTTGACTGTAACCGGGGCTCTGGGCACAGAGCCGGGGTGTTCCTGCAGCAGCGTCCTGCTCCACGTCCGGGGAGAAGGAAGGAGGAAACAGGCGTGGCCTTAGAATCTGTCATGCGCCAGGCTGCGTGGCGAGTGAGTCTTGTCGCAAGAACCCTGCCTCCTCACGCATATGGGAAGCGGAGCCTCGGGAGGGTCTGCCGTCCCTCCCTGACCCCCACCCTCCCTGCTTTCCCTCAGCCCGCCCTCACAACCACCTTGGCTGGGAGCTATTATCATCCCCATTTTACAGATGAGGAGATGGAAGCACTGAGGGAGGGATTTGCTCAAAGTCACGGTGAGAAAGTGGCAGAGCTGGGATCCAAAGCCAGCCACTGTGGCTCCAGTGTCCTTTGATGCTGTGGAGACTCAGGACACAGGGTCCCAGTTCTTCCCGTCACCTTTTGTAACTCTGCGTTTTCGATGGTTATTTGCTTAGCATCGGTCTTACCCACTAACAGCTCCTAGTGACGTTAACTGGTACCCTGAGCGCCTGGTCTGTGCCGGGCTGCACTCGGCACTTTTTGTGCATCGCCTGATCTGGCCCCTCGGCAGTCCTGTAAACGAGATGCGGCTATTACGGAGAGTCCTTGCGTGACGTCATCGATCGGCTTCTGGAAACTGTGACTTTAAGTGAAATAACACAGCGAAACCAATTTTACTACAGGTGAATTGGCACATGGAAGAATTCCCATGGCGTATTTCTGGTAAAAAAAAAAAAATCATCAAACCTCTAAAGACCAAAACACTTCTAATATTACACATTGAAACAAATGTGATCTATACACACATTTAAGAAAGATTAATAAAGGCCGGGCGCGGTGGCTCATGCCTGTACTCCTAGCACTCTGGGAGGCTGAGGCGGGCGGATTGCTCAAGGTCAGGAGTTCGAGACCAGCCTGAGCAAGAGCGAGACCCCGTCTCTACTATAAATAGAAAGAAATTAATTGGCCAACTAAAATATATATAGAAAAAATTAGCCGGGCATGGTGGCGCATGCCTGTAGTCCCAGCTACTTGGGAGGCTGAGGCAGCAGGATTGCTTGAGCCCAGGAGTCTGATGTTGCTGTGAGCTAGGCTGTTGCCACGGCACTCACTCTAGCCTGGGCAACAAAGCGAGACTCTGTCTCAAAAAAAAAAAATTAAAATTAAAAAAAAAAAGAAAGATTAGTAAAAACAAGGTAAGATCGCTGCTTACTCAGTTATTCCAACTCAGGGTCCTGGTGGCCAGAGCCTGTCCCATCAGCTCAGGGCACAAGGCGGGAGGGGGACAGAAGACATTCTGTCACACGGCGCACTCACACACACCCCACGCTCACTCACGCTGGGACGGTGTAGACACGCCACTTCGCCTAACGTGTACATCTCTGGGATGTGGGGAGAAGTCAGCATGCCCCGAGAAAAACCCACGCAGACATGGCCCAGGCTGGGAATTGGTATTTTCCCCCCATCAACATTACAACGAACAACATCACAATAGAACAAAATGTCATTGTTTGAGGACCTTCAGTACCACGTTTACACATGGGGAGCTGGGGGGGCTGAGAGTTTGAGTAACTTGCCTGCTAGGATGTGAATTCCCAGGAGGCGAGAAACCTTGTCCGTTCTGTTCATCATCGAGTCCAGAGGGACCAGTCCAGCACCTGGCATACAGTAGGCGCTTGATAAGTGCTCTTTGGTCGGTGGGATGGATGGAGGGATGCATGGATAGATGACGGACAGCAAGAGGAAAAAGGAAGAGAGGAGGGAGGGCTGGGATGTGCCGCCCGGTCTCTGGCCCAAACCGGGGACACCCTCACAGGCAAAGGCTGGTGTCCCGTCTGGTGTGACGTCCAGGAGTCTCTCCGCAGGTGCCACGATGCACGTGAAGAAGTACCTGCTGAAGTGCCTGCACCGGCTGCAGAAGGGCCCCGGCTACACCTACAAGGAGCTGCTGGTGTGGTACTGCGACAACACCAACACCCACGGCCCCAAGCGCATCATCTGCGAGGGGCCCAAGAAGAAGGCCATGTGGTTCCTGATCACGCTGCTCTTTGCCGCCCTCGTCTGCTGGCAGTGGGGCATCTTCATCAACACCTACCTGAGCTGGGAGGTCAGCGTGTCCCTCTCCATCGGCTTCAAGGCCATGGACTTCCCCGCCGTCACCGTCTGCAACGCCAGCCCCTTCAAGTAGGTAGTCCCCAGAGCCTGCAGACTGCTCTCCCTTCTTCTCTCTTTTCCTTCCTTCCAGTTCTCCTTTCCTTCCTTCCCTTTCCTTTTCTTTCTCTCTCCTCTTTCTTCCCTTCTTTCTGTATTTATTTTCTTTCCTTCTTTTTTCTTTCTTCCTCCTTTCTTTTATTCCTTCCTTCCTTCCCTCTTTCTCTTTCTCCTCCTCTCTTTCCTTCCCTTGTTGTCTTCATCCTTTTGCAGCATGTAAGAGTCACATTTCATAAGCTTCCTAGGCTTGAAGAGAACCTCGGAGCCAGGCACAGCGGTTCACACCTGTAATCCCAGCACTTTGGGAGGCCGAGGCAGGAGGATTGTTTAAGCCCCGGGGTTCGAGGCCAGCCTGGGCAACATAGCAAGACCCTCATCTCTACAAATAAAAAACCTTAAAACTTAGCCGGGTGTGGTGGCACACACCTGTAGTCTCAGATAATCAGGAGGCTGAAGCAGGAGGATTGCTTGAGTCCAGAAATTTGAGGCTGCAGTGAGCTATAATTGAGCCACTGTACTCCAGCCTGGGCAATACAGTGAGACCCTGTTTCTAAAAAAAAAAAAAGAGAGAGAGAACCTCAGGTAGTCCTATCTTCAGGCACACCAGTGCCTATGTATATATACCAAACATGTTTATTGAGCAGGTACCATGTGCCAGGCACCGTTCTAGGCACTGGACAGTGAACAAAACACAGTTCCTGCTCTCTTCACAGCCTACTGGAGAAAACAAGACATTAAAATTTTTCCCCCAAATATTGAATTAATTATAACTGTGATGACAAAAAAAATATAAATACTATACATCAAATGCTTATGCTACGCCAGGCATTGTGTTCAGTGTTCTTTGGGTAACTGATGTCATTCTAATCCACACAGCCACCGTAAGGGTGGGCACTGCTGTGGCAGCACCAATTTATAGGTGAGGAAATGGGGGTTCAGAGAGGTAACTGAACTTGCCCAGAGACACACAGTGGGCAACTGCGGGATTTGAACCCAGGTCTGATCCAACTTTAGAGCTGTCGCTTTCTAGCCATTCTGCCCTGTTGCCCCTCCCGCATTGGATGGCAAGGCATCAAAGGAGGGGACATGCGAGGAGACCCAACCCAGCCAGGGTTGAGGAGAGACAGGGGGTCAGTCATGGGGAAAATGCCCCAAGGGATGAGTAGAAGTTCGCCAGGAGGAACGGAGAGAGTGCCCCGAGTGGGAGACACAGCACGTGCAAAGGCCCTGGGATGAGACAGAACTTGGTGCATTCAAAGAGTTGACAGAAGGGCCAGCGTGGCTACCTCACAGAGAACATTCTTGTCCAAAAGGAAGTTCCGGAAGGGAATTCACAGCTCATGATTACATTTCCAGTTATCGGAAAGTCCTTTCTTTCTGGTAATAGGACTCTTCCTGCTTGGATGGGTCCTTGGAGCCACTCAAGAGAACCCTTAATAATAACAGGGACAGCACACTCTGTCCAGGCACCGTTCCACGTGCTTCGAAAGCATCACCTCACCGAGTCCTCCCAGCGACTCTCTGAGGTGCGTATCTTTATTTCCCTGTCTTGTAGAACACAGATCAGAGCCTCAGAGAGGTTAAGTTGCCCGTGATATTATTAATAGGTGGCGTGCCAGCATCTGGAGTCCACACAGTGAGCCACCAAGCTCGACAGCAGCTGTGGACACCCAGGCTGTGCTAACATGTTCACCTGCACAATGCCACCCTTGTGGCTCCTCCTCTTCCTGTGCGCACACAGCTGGCTTGTGCATTGGTCAGGGGACAGATGGCATCAACGTCGGAAGCTGATGTTAGCTCTGGCTGCTGTACATCTTTGAACCAGGACCTTGGCCCCTGTGCGGGGTTTAATGCCCCCTCTTGCAGGAAGTCCGCCAGTCAGAGCTGGTACACATGGCCCTGGTGACCACGCTCTGAGGCAGGGTCTGGGGTAAATTGTATTTGAAGTGGCTGGAGTGCAGAGCCTGGTGGGGGTACACCCTGGGGGACCCCCACCATCTCTGACTGCTCCCCATTTCCAATGTGAGAGCCCCCAGGGGCTGAAAGAAGATACTGGAATCAGCCTCATCTTCCTCCTGAACCTGCCTCCTGTTCCCAAAATCGCTCCCTCGTGGGAGGGAGATATCGGAACCCTGTGCATAAACAGAATGTCCCCTGCAGCTCCCCAAACCCAAGTTCTAATCTCAGCTCTGCCCCTTATCGGTGGGGTGAGCTTGGGAAATCACAGCAATTCCCAGAGCCTCAGTCTCCTGATCTATATGTGGGGGTGACAATAGAATTGTGGCAACAAGTACATAAAATAAGATATAGGAAGCACCAAGCACCTGGCACATGGTAAGTGATCAATAACCGAAGCCATTATGATTCTTCCTCGACAGAATGTGAATTTCATCAGGAAAGAGACTGGGTCTGTCTTGTTTGCTTCTATATCATCTGTGCCTTGCCCAGTGCCTGGCACATAGTAGGTGCTCATGAAATACTGGTGAATGAACGAGTGAATGGGTGGTGGGAGGACACATGGACGCATGGGTGGGTGGGTGCTTAGAGGCCATTCTTCTTATACGTGGTGGCAGCCACGCTGGAGTGGGAGGACCCCAGATGCCAGTCGCTCTGCCTTGTAGCTGTCCCTTGCCCACCTGCCTGGCTCTCTCCCCTCCCAGGTATTCCAAAGTCAAGCATTTGCTGAAGGACCTGGATGAGCTGATGGAAGCCATCCTGGAGAGGATCCTGGCTCCTGAGCCCAGCCACGCCAACGCCACCAGGGCCCTGAACCTGACCATCTGGAACCACACGCCCCTCGTCCTCATCGATGAGCGGAACCCCCACCGCCCAGTGGTCCTCGACCTCTTTGCAGATAACCACAACGACTCAGCAAGGATCTGTAATGCCCCCGGGTGCAAAATGGCCATGAGACTAGTAAGTGGTCCCTGCATGCATGTCAAGCAATGGGCCCTCCCCAGTGAGGCCTTTTTAATATTAATAACTCGAGTCTTGCTGGGGGAAAGACAGGCTGGAAGCCAGTGCCTGTTTTGTTTGTTTGCAGAGCTTTTTAAAAAAAATAGAAATAGCTGGTATGTTAGTCAAGATTCTTTTGAATGCAAGTGACCCAGCTCAAACTAGCTTAAGCAAGACGTCGGGGGGAAGTTCGTTGGCTGACATAACCAAGAAGTTCAGGGACATTTGCATTCAGGTATGGCTGGATCTAGGTGTTCACATGCTGTCATCAGGACTATCTCTCCACATTGGTTCAACTTTTCTCTCGGTTGACTTCACTGTCTGGCAGGCTCTTTCCACATGGAGGGTCCTGTCAGTGCCAGGCTTATATCCTCCTAGCTCAGCAATCTCCCCAGAGAAAGAGCGCCTCTTGCCCGACAGCCCCAGTGAAAGTCCTGGGACTGACTCTCCAAGTCACATGCTCACCCCGGAACTGATCCCTGTGGGCTAGAGGATGCGCTCTGGTGATTGGCCAGTCCTGGGTCACGTGCCTGGAGCTGGGGGTGACATCAGCCTCTGTCCGACCACACGGACCGAGTGAGGGGAAAGGTGGCTCCCTGAAGTAGGAACCAAGTCTTGTCATCAAATGACAAAGGCTTGGACACTGGGCGGTGAAAATCCACAGCGGTGCAGTACAGGTAGATGCCAAGAAGTGGCTGCCCTGCACTGGGAGGCTGGGGCACCGTCAGTCCCTACAGCCTGCACATGGGAGGAAGGTCCCCCGTCTGTGTCTCGGGACCCCTTTGGGAGCTCGGCCACCATGCAGATGCCCAGGCCCCCTGCTGGGGGATCTGAGTGGGCAGTTCTGGTTCCAGGCCCCAGAATCTGTATTGTCAGCAGGCTCCCTGGTGGTCCTCACGATCAGCCTTGGATGGGGACCCAGGCTGGGGCCACATGCTCTCCAGACGGGGTGCCACTGCCTGCCCTGCTCGTTCACGGGGTCACGACTGCTGCAGTCCCCACCCACCCCCACTTGTCCACACCGACCAGCCCGCGGCAGGAGGCTCCTGGGTCTGGCGCCAGCTCTAGGACTTTCTGGTGCGGTTACCCGGCTACCAGCTCATCCCTGCTGGCTGCACCGCTCTCGGGGACAGCGTGTGTGTGTGTGTGTGTGTGTGTGTGTGTGGCCATGCAAGTGTCAGTGTGGAGGCCACTTGTGTGAATCCAGGTATACAGAGTCAGGGGACTAGATGGGCATGTGTGTGCAGTTGTCACCCTGTGGCGGTCAGAGAGTGGGTGTCTGTCCGTGCCTGCCACACGACTGTGTGTGTGTTTTAGCTTATACATAGCAGTGCGTGTGCGGGCGAGGCTGGTGGCTGTGCATGGGGTCCTTGTGAGCAACATGCAGCTGTGCGTGAGGTGGCGGCCCCTGAGCATGCGTGGCCCTGGGGCAGTGGCGGGGCTCTGCGGGCTCCCCCCACCCATGGGAACCCTCTTGGCCTCCACAGTGCAGCCTCAACGGGACCGACTGCATCTTCCAGAACTTCACCAGCGCCACCCAGGCGGTGACGGAGTGGTACATCCTGCAGGCCACCAGCATCTTTGCACAGGTGCCAACTCAGGAGCTGGTGCAGATGGGCTACCCCGCCGAGCAGCTGATCCTGTCCTGCCTGTTCGGGGCAGAGCCCTGCAGCTACCGGTGAGAGTCGCCCGCGCCCGCCCGCCCGCCCGCCCAGCCGAGGTCCTGCTCCGAGGGGTGGCGGGTGCTGGAGTTAGGGTCCTCCTCCCACTCGGCCACTCACCGTCTGTCTACACCGCAGTTTTCTGTGCCCTTGAGTGTCAGGTCAGGTTTAGGGCTAGAGCCAGGGATGCTCTGAAGGACTCATGGTGCGCTGAAGGAATCGCTTTACGAAAAGTCTGGGAGGAAAGTGGGATACGGAAGGAGGGAATGGCTAAGAAGGACGTGGCCTCAGCCTCGGCCCTGTCGCAGGAGGCACCCTGGAGTCGGCCCCCTTGAAAGAGGGGACCGCCTTTGTACATGCCCCGCCATGGTCGGTCACAGCTGCGGGTCCCCAGGAGGGAGGTGCGGGGTGTGCTGACTTCCCGGGCTCTTAGCCTCACAGCCAGCAGCTGGGCTGGGGACACCTGGGTGGGCACCCCAGCGTCTACCACCCTCAGTTTTGTCGTCCCTGAAACGAGGACAACAATCATGTGTTCCTGGTGGAGTCGCTGTGAGCAGAGGGTGAGCAAGGCTGCGGAAGGGATTGCTGTGAATATTCCTCTCCCTTGTGGCCCGGAACGTGCAGACTCTGGCAGGGTGAGGGCAACGTCTGCCCAGCTCCTAACAAAACAAACCCCGGGCCTAAGTGTCACGCCTGGTCCCCGCCTCTGTGGCACCTCCGGAGGGCTGCGGGCTCTGCTGGCCCAGCCGGTGGGAGCGCGTGGGACAGGGACATGGCTCAGGTGCGAGGACTTCTGAGGCCCCAGGGCCCCTCCCCGGACTCAGGGCCGCACCTCCAGGTGTGCAGGGCCCACACCCGCCCTGGCCCTGCCCGGCTTCAGCCAGGCCTGTTCTGAGACTTGCTGGTGTCTCTCTGGCCTGGGGCTTCAGATTCTCACGCTTTCAGGCCTCTGGGGAAAGGGGCTTTACGCTGAGTCTCACTGCCGCGACAGGCTTCCGGGCTCGTCCTCCCAGGGACTGTGGCTTCAGCCCAGCTCTCTCAACTCGAGAACCTTCAAGAATCTCTATGGAGAATCTGCTGAAAGCCACAGACCCTCTGTCCCCCAAAATGCACAGGCACACACGGGCAAGAAGTTTGCACATAATGTCAAATAATTCAAGGCCCCCAGCCCCAAGCAGGGCAGGGCAACACATGCGGCCCATTGTGCACATGAGAAAGAGGTGGCAGAACAGCCAGAAGGCAGCCCGCTGGAGGGACACGCCGGGCCTCCGGGCCTCCCCTCCGCTAGCTGGTTGCAGGCTGTGTTTGAACCCCGCTGTCTTGGCCAGGGGCCTTTGCTCTGGGCACACCTGCCTCACCATACCTGCCGAACGGACCAGTGTGCTGTCCACGAGCAAATCCACCTTCGCCCGCTGAGCTGAAAGGGAGATGAGGTACCGCAACCTCAAACACACGGCCCAGCTGCTGCTCACAACAGGCCTGGAGCGGGAGTGAGCTGGCATCGTGGGGTCTGCTGTCAGGGCCCTCCCCGCTGAGCGGGACCCCAGGGTGCAAGGGCACAAGCCCGGCTCCCCACACTGAGCCGGCCACCCCAGCTTGCCTCTGGCCCTCCAAAAGAAGCCCCATTTGGGTCAGATGGGCTGAGGGTCCCCAAAGGGAACCCAAGGGGCTATCAGTGGGAAAAGGGCAGGCAAAGCCCCCAGTATCGGCCACGAGACATCTGTGCTGGGGCTGGGGCAGCTGGGCAGGGAGTTTAGTAAAGGCTGGGGACCGGAGCTGCCATCCTGCCTCTAGCTTACAAGCTGTGTGACCTTGAACAAGTTTCTTAACCTTGCTGGGCCTCAGTGCTCCTCCTCTGTAAATAGGAGAAATAACAGCACTACCCTGCAGCGTTATTTTGAATATTAAACGAGCCATACGGGGCTGACGATAGTACTGGCTCGATAAATAATAGGTCTGAGTATGATGAAACCCGCATTTGACACGGAATTCAAATTCAATAATTATACCAATATTCATTGGGCCCTTCTTGTGTGCAGGGCAGTATTCTAAGCACTCTATGTGCATAAAATTACTTTAACCCTGGCAACAAGCCCACGAGAAAGGTACTTTATTCCCCTCTCCCCTGCCATTTTATAGATGATGAAACGGAGGCCCAGAGAGGTTAAGTAACATCTCTGAGGTCGCACAGCTGGTGAGTGGCAGAGCCAGCAGTCTGGGCCAGGCCCACCACGCATCACTCTGTCACCTCATCAGAGGTGATCTGTCCTCCCCTTTCATAGAAAGTCCTCAGTGTGGGTCTGTCTGTCTTTCTGCACTGGGGCTGTGGGTTCCGGGGAGGCATAGCACACGGCAGGGCCTCCTCACACCGTGTCGGGGGTACACTATGGCCATGTGACATCATCTGTGATATTGACCTTCCTCACATGGTCCATGTACGCCGTGCCAGGCTTCCCCGTTGTAAAACAGCCTTCCCCCTCCACAACGTGTACTTCGGAAGTGAGTCACTAGGTCCAGTCTACACTCGGGGGGAGGGGTGGGGAGGGGTGGGCGGGGGAAGTGACCTAGTATCACCCTCCTGGATGGAGGAATGGATCTATTTGCAATTTTTTGGTGAGGAATATTTATCTCCCCTCCATCAATTCATTTCTGCAACCATTTACTTAAGCAGTTTGGGCTCTCGTGTATCTGGGTTATAATCCAACACCACAGTATTTATTCTCTTGCTCCAATTCTTCCAGCTTCGGCCACAGGGAGCTCTTTCAGTTAGCTCCTGTGTCTCTGTGACATGTCCCCATGTGGTGTTTTTTGGTTTTTTTTTTTTTAATTGAATATTTCCTTACTTTCTGGCCCTATAAGAAGCTGTAGCCCTAGAATCAGCTTTTCTCCAAAAAGCCTTGTTTTTCTTTTTTTCTTTTTTATTAGAGAATGGTATTTAGAAACCAAGATCTGGGCACATATGAGCATCATGATGATGATGATGATGATTGCTTCGGGATTGGCCGGCTAGCTTCTGCCCTGACCCCTACCGCACGGCTCCGCGGTTGGCATGTCGCTTCCCGGCCGGCTGCTGTACTTGGAGTCGTTCCTGGCCCTTGCAGGCCTCTGTCTGCAGATCCCGGCCCTGCCCCGGGAGAGGTTTTATAGGAAACGCCGGCTCTGGGGCCCGAGTGCCCGGGGCTGGGAGCAGCCTCTCTGGGTAAAGAGCGTTGTCAACAAGCAAATAGTTGGCACGTCCCAGAGACCAGAGTGCGGCCCTGGCAGGAGGGGGTCGGGCCACACCCCGAGCAGCCTCCCGGGCTGCATCTGTCTGGATGGTTTCTTGGGAACACTGTGTCCCCGCACCCTGGGGCGAGGTCCCTCCGCAGCACGCAGTGCCTCCGGCTTCAGCTGGTTTGCCCTGCTCTGTTCCTTCCCGCGGCCACAGCCCTGATCCCACGGCGTGTACCGACGCCACCGTGCCCGCTCGGGGCTGCTCCTTCCTTCCTTCCAGCCCTTTGCCCTGCTGTGTCCCCTGCCTGATGGCCTTTCCTCCCCCCCACCTTCCAGGCCCGGCTTCCTCCTCCGCCTCCTCCTCAGAGCCTTAGCTCTGGCCTCACTTCCTCCAAGAAACCTTCCCTGACCCACTCCCCACCCACCACGGGAAATAGGTGTCGCCGCTCCACACTTATCTCTGCCGGTGCCCTTATCACATACTATGATTTCTGCGACAAATATTTACTGAGTGTCTGTGTACGGTGTGGCAGACTCTGGGGACGGAGCTGTGCACAGTAGCAGCCAGGGTTGTTTGAGCGTCACAGTGCGCCGGGCTCCTGACCCTCACCCGCGGGGTGGCAGCTGTGACCCTCCCGGCGTTACCGATAGAGAAAGTGAGGCATGGACAGGTGAAGTAGGTAACATCCCAAGCTCACCAGCTAGTGAGTGACAGAGCCGGGGCTCAGCTCAGGCAGGCCGGGTCTGCAGCCTGCGCCCTTGACCTCCCAGCTCTTCTAGACAGATGAGGTCACGTGCCCTCGCTGGACTTACGTTCTAAGCAGCTGGTAAGAACGACGTCAGACCCAGAGGACGATTCCAGATGCTGATGCAGGGAATAAACTGGTGGAAGTGACATAGAATATTGGTAATAGTTAAAGCACTATTAACTAATAGTTAAAGTCTATCAGCCAGGCGCAGTGGCTCACACCTATAATCCTAGCACTCTGGGAGGCTGAGGCGGGCGGATCGCTAAAGGTCATGAGTTCAAAACCAGCCTGAGCAAGAGCGAGACACCAGCTCTACTAAAAATAGAAAAAAATTAATTGACCAACTAAAAAATATATATACAAAAAATTAGCCGGGCATGGTGGCACATGCCTGTAGCCCCAGCTTCTCGGGAGGCTGAGGCAGCAGGATCGCTTGAGCCCAGGAATTTGAGGTTGCTGTGAGCTAGGCTGACGCCACGGCACTCACTCTAGCCTGGGCAACAAAGTGAGACTCTGTCTCAAAATAAAGTAAAATAAAATAAAATAAAATAAAATAAAATAAAATAAAGTCTATCGCTTTGCAGAGGGCCTCAGGGAGGTCTCAGAACAGATAAAACCTGAAGGGTGAAGAGAAGCCAGTTATTTAAAGAGCTGGTTAGAGAATATTCCAGGCACAAGGGACAGCAGGTGCCCCGGCTTTGAGTTTGGAAACATCTGGCGTGTCGCCAGAGTGCAGTGAGCAAGAGATAGAAGGCCGGCGTGGGGAGTTTGCATTTTATTCTGGGAGCAATAGGAGCCTTTGGAGGGGTCTGAGCAATATCATTATTCCACTTAGAAAAAAATTAACTGTAATTCCTTAATATCTTCAACGATCCAGTCACGTTCACACTCATAAATGTCATAGTTTTTTGTTTCTTTGTTTGAATCAGGATTCAATTAAAGTGCACCCATTGTGATTTTCACCCAAGTCTTTTAAGTGTTTTCAATCTATAGGTTGCCCCGCCCCCTTCTTGCTCTCACAGTTCACTCATTCAAGAAACGGGGTTATTCATCCTGTCGAGTTACCCAGTCTTATTTTGACTTTGTGGTATCCTTTTTGGTTTTTTAGAGATGGGGTCTTGCTATGTTGCCCAGGCTGGTCTTGAACTCCTAGCCTCAAGCCACCCTCCCAAGTTGGCCTCCCAAAGTGCTCGGATCAGAGGAGTGAGCCACTGCACCCTGCCTCTGTGGTGTCTTTTAACATGTTCCTCTGTCTCCAGTATTTCCTAACGGGAATTAGAGACAGTCTCCATCCCATTCAGGTCTGATTTTAGGGGCAAGGTCACTTCCTTGGTGGCCTTGGTGGCTTCGGTGTGCTCTTCCATTAGGGGATACACCATTGGGCACCACTGATGTTCATTGTCCAAAGCCCCGAATTCATCAACAGTTGCAAAATGATGATGTTCTAATTGTATCATTCCTTTTCAGTTATCAGTTGGATCAAACCAGAACTCTTTTAGTGGCTAAATATTGCATTAAAAAAAAAAAAAGTTGGAGGGAGCCATAGATTAAAATAAACTTAAAAGGCTTACCAATTAATGATATGTTAAAATTATTTGGGTCTCAACTTGAACAAATAAATTATAAAAAACAAAATTGATATTTATGGGACAGTTGGAAATTTGAACTGAATATTTCATAACCCTCTAGCAAGGAATTTTGTTAACTATTTTAAACATGGCTACAGGGCTACAGTATTATTTCAAAGAGTTCTTACAGCCAGACACAGTGGCTCATACCTATAGTCCCAACACCTGGGAGGCCGAGGCGGGAGAATCACTTGAGGCCGGGAGTTCCGGACCAGCCTGGGCAACATAGTAAGACCCCATCTCTACAAAAAAGAAAACCAAAAAAATTAGCCAGTCTTGGTGGCATGTGCCAATAGTCCCAGCTACTCAGGAGGCTGAGCCGGGAGGATCACTTGAGCCCAGGACTTTGAGGTTGCTGTGAGCTATGATCACACCACTGCACTCTGGCCTGGGTGATGGCTCGAGACCCTGTCTCAAAAACAAAACAAAACAAAAAATTCTTACTTTTAGAGGTACATATGGAACTGTTTACAAATAAAAGATAACAATTATTAATTGAAGAATTAATTACTATGGGGTAGGGGGCAGAGATGACTGGCCTTGGGGTGATGTTCATTGAAGCCGGTGGGGGCTCCATTCTCTCTACTTTTTTATGCTTGAAATGTTCCATGACCAAAAAAAAAAAATTTTTTTTTAACTAAATTTTCTGAAACTACCTTATACTCTTGCTACTTCAGAGAGCATTTGTTGCTGAATTATTTCCTCCAGAAACATTGCCGTGACACAAGATTTTCCCCTCCCTCTGGAAGTTCTGTCTCTTTCTCCTGGCGTCCCTGTCCCCCTTCCTGGAGCCAGACCTTGCATCTCGCTTCCTCTCTCTGGCTGAGGTCCCGGGCGGCCTCATCCGCCTCTCTGCCTCCATCTGCTCCTTGGAGCGAACGCTGTCTGGCACCGCCTTTTACGGCCTGTATGAGTGTCCTGTGTCTGCTGTAACAAATTACCCAAAACCGAGTGGCTTAAAACACCAGAAATTTATTCTCTCTCAGAAGAGGCCAGAAGTCCCAGATCCGGGCACCGGCAGGACAGGGCTCCCTCGGAAGGTTCTAGGGGGAATCGGTCCTCGCGGCTTCCAGCCACAGGTGGCCCCGGCGCTCCCTGGCTCGTGTCTGCACAACTGGGCCTCCGGCTTCACACGGGCTGCTCTGTGTCTGCGTCTTCTCTCCTGTCTCTTCTGAGGACACCTGTCATTGGATTTAGGGCCCACCTGGGTAATCTGAGATGATCTCATCTCAAGATCCTTGGTTACGTCTGCGAAGACCCTTTTTCCAAATAAGGTCACATTCATAGGTTCGTGTGTTGAGGACATGGACACGTCTTTTTTGGGGTGTATAGGCGACGCTGGAAAACGTCTAAGAAAGCTCTTTTTCATGACTCATGGCTAAACCAGAGAGCCTGGGCCCCAGAGAGACTCCCCTCCTCCCTCTTTCCCCGGGGGTCTGGGAATCTCCTCGCTGGCTCCCACAGGGGGCTGGACAGAATGACCTGTCGCTCACCTGTCCCTCCTGGGCCTCTGCACTCAGTGAAGGGCAGCAGACAGTTGGGGACGTGCCGGCTGGGGCGGGCCCTGCCCCTCAGCTCACGCTGTTTCTTTTAGGAACTTCACGTCCATCTTCTACCCTCATTACGGCAACTGTTACATCTTCAACTGGGGCATGACGGAGAAGGCGCTCCCTTCTGCCAACCCCGGCACTGAGTTTGGTAAGTCTTGGTTCCTCCTGGGGCCAGAGCCCTGAGGCTTTACACCCCGCTCCACGGGGGGCTGAACGACCATCAGCTGCTGGGGGTGGGACTCGGGAGGACTGAGGCTGGCACTAAGAGGGTGGCCAGGGTTGGGGCTCTACCAGGTGCAGGGGGACCGGGCCAGGTGCTTCGGTTCCCTCCTCCAGTGCTCACGCCCCTGGGGTAGGCACTGCTGGCCCATTCTGCTGAGGGGCAAAGTGAGGATTCAGAAGCAGCACAGCTTTGTGGTCAAGCGCTCACTCTCCCTTGCCCGGATCAAATCCCAGGTCCACATGGAGCTCACTCCCCGGGGGATCCTGAGCTCAAGACTTACCTTCTCAAAGCCTCAGTTTCCCCATTCAGAGAATAGCACACAGTAGCAGAGTACAGCACAGCATTGGGTCTAGCGTGTAGGATATGCCTCGTGGGTTGTTATGAAGTAATGTGGGTGAACTACTTGGCTGCGAAGAATCACACAAGTGAGGCAGGTACTCGGAAGGAAAGTTCTGGAGCTAGGAGAGCGTGAAACAAAGACCCTGAGACTTAGTCTGGGCAGTCAGCGAAGGCTTCTGGAGGAAGTGACCCTTGGCTGAAATCTGAAGGAAGAGCAGGCCTTTCTAGGGGAAGGGTGAGTGAGGAGACGGCATTGTGGAGTCAGGGAACAGCATTCTGGAGCAAGGGAACTGCGTGTGCAGAGGCACAGCCACAGGAAGGCGCATGGATGCTCAGAGGGGCTGAATGGGGAGAAAGGGGCCCCCCATATGAGGTGCAGTGGCGTGGGTGGGCCCGGCTGTGCTGTGCCTCCCAGATCTACCTGCCAAGCAGACAAGAGCTCAAGGCGGGTCAAGAGAAGCTCACACCGGAGAAGATGGGGACTTTGGAGAAAGCAGGGAGAAAGCAGGCAGGACCGACTGGGGGCTTGTGTTGTCGCAAAGTGGAGCCGGCTTCCTTGGCAGGCCCTGGAGGTGCTCGTGGCTGGAGGGAGCTTAGACAAGTGGGTGGTGGGTCTCCCCACTCAGCCTCGGGGAGCGAGTTCAGGTGGCCCCCTCGCCCCACCTCCGCACAGGCCTGAAGCTGATCCTGGACATAGGCCAGGAAGACTATGTGCCCTTCCTCGCGTCCACGGCCGGCGTCCGGCTGCTGCTTCACGAGCAGAGGTCATACCCCTTCATCAGGGAGGAGGGCATCTACGCCATGTCGGGGACGGAGACATCCATCGGGGTGCTGGTGGTACGGCTGGAGCCCAGGGGCAGCCCCAGGGGCGGAGGGTGGAAGCCCCTGTCCAGGGCCAGCCTGCCTTGGCCCGAGAGGAGCGGATCTGGCCCCAGCCCCGGCCTCCCTCCGTCCGCTCCTGCCCGGCCTTCTGGTGCCCCAGGGCACCGCTCTGGCGGAGATAAGCCCTCTGGCTCCTTCTGGGGCCTGCGGCTCTCCATCTTCTCAGCACCCCCAGTCCCCGCAGGCTTGATGAGAGGGAGGGACGGGCCCCCTCGAGCAAGCCCTCTGGTCACAGGACAAGCTGCAGCGCAAGGGTGAGCCCTACAGCCCATGCACCATGAACGGCTCCGACGTCCCCATCCGAAACTTCTACAGCAACTACAACACGACCTACTCCATCCAGGTGGGAAGACGGTGTGGGCCTCGTGGCCCTGGGGCCCCGTCCACGTCTGCAGGGCCCTGGGGGAGCCGCCCCGGCAAGGCTGGCTCTGCCGGAGTGTTGTAGGTGGCCACGGGGCACCGTCGGGGCTGTGGGACCCGTGCAGTTACTGGGTCCTCACTGGGGCCCAGGGCTGGCCACCCCTCATCCCCACTCGGGCAGATATGTCCTTGGGGATGCCGGACATTATAGGGATCTCCCTCCAGGGTCTCCCAAGAGGAAAACAAAAGGCAGAAGCTCGTGCTATGGAGCTGTCACCATGTGAGATGCTGTGCCCAGAGCATGCACTCACTACGCCATCACTGGACTCCTTCGACATGCCCTGGGGCAATAATATGCTAACAACAGCAACATTTATCAATTTACCAATACTAGCAGGCATATCATGTGCTAGGCAGGACTGTTGTAAGTACCTTACACAGATGAAATCATTTAATCCTCATGACAACCCTAAGATGTGGCTACTAGTATCATTCCCACTTTAGGAATAAGGAAATTGGGATAACAGACCCCAGTCCGAATGCCTCATCAGTTTACCTGGGAAGTCCCTCTTTGTATCTGCCTGTAATCCCCCTTACTGCAGCTGGGGGCTTCCCTCCTGTCCTAACCTCCAGGGTCAGCCCAGACCTGCCCCTAGACCTGGCCCCCTGAGAACCTTGCAAAGATGACAGAAGTGACCACTCGCTGACGCTTCCCCTCCCAGCCCAGTCTGCCTTAGCAGATACAGAAACTGAGGCATAACAAGGGAGCAGCCTGGCACCTGCCTCCACATGTGGGGCCCCGAGCATGGCGTGGTTTTCCCTTTTGCTTTAGTCACAGGAATCGACCCTCCCTGCGCCCGCCTGCTCACCCACTCACGGGCTGGTTTGGCCACCTCCTGTCCGGAGGGGCTTCTGTCTGCCACAGAGAAGCCTGGGAATCTTCTGGGCCTCTGGAGGGATAGACATACAGACAGACAGACAGGGCAGCACAGGGAGATAGATGGGAAAGGTGGAGAAAGGGTCCCGGCCCCAGGGACCTCCTCCCAGCGGAACCACAGCTCTTGCTTCTTGCAGAGCGGTAACCACTCAGGCTGGGAGCTTCAGCAGAGACCCGGGCCCTGGTCAGGAGCTCCGCGCACCCTCACGCCCTCCCCCGACCACAGGGACAGGCCTGGGCCCAGGGAGGACTCCCACTTTCCAGATGAGACGGCGAGGTCTGGACGAGTGTAAGACCCTTGCCCAAGGTCAGAGCCTCCCCCAGCCCCAGCTCTGGCTCCCCGCTGCGGTGCCACGTGACCTGCCAGCCTGCCCCCATTTCCTGCCCTGGGGGGCCCAGCCTCATCTGGAGAATAGAAGGTCCGGCACGGCGGAGAGGGGCAGAGTGGGGAGAGGCGGAGAGGAGTCCGCAAGGGCCAGAGCGAGGAGTGAGGAGTCCGTGGTGGTCAGGACTTCGGACCTGGACAGGCGGAGAAGCCCGGGTGACAGGCAGAGAAGCCTGGGTGACAGGTGGAGAAGCCCGGGTGACAGGCGAAGAAGCCTAGGTGACAGGCTTCCCTCTGTCCCCTCTGCGCCTGACACTGCGCAAAGTCCTCCCGCTCTTAGGAGGCAGGTGTGATGAACACCTGTTTCACCCGTGAGCAGAGCCAGGCTCACAGGCTGATGACCTGCCCTGAGACACATAGTTGGTGTCTGAGCGGATGAAACCAGGTCAGAGTGGCCTGAGCGCCCCGGATGGTGGGGCCAGGTGAGTGGGGTTCGGCACATCCAGCCCCCGGGGCTGCTGGAGTCAGTCCCTTCTCCCTGCCCCACCAGGGGACATTCTGCAGAGCAGCAGGCTGCTTACCTCCTCTGTCGTCAGTGGAGGTCAGGATGGTCAAAGGTCATCCTTCTCCAGGCTTTCCCTGGGCGTGTCCCTCCAGGAGGAAGGACACAAGGCCAGCTCACCTGTCTTCCTCGCGCTGTCTCTCTGGGCACACTGACGCCAAGAGCTTGGGAGGTGCTGGCCTCCTAGTCAGCCTGTCTGAGCCTTGGCTGTATTGTCTGGGGTGAGCCACCTTCCCGTGGTCAGCCGTAGGGACCGAGACCTGGGCTGCTGGTGTCTGGCCAGAGTCACTCTGTGGGGTCCAGGGACCTGCCACGAGGCCCAATGGGGAAGGAAAGCCATGCCCTGACTAAAAGGGCCCCCAACATCTGGGGCACTGCTCCTGGCTTCCCCAGCCCTGTGGTCTGAGCGTCACTTCCCTGCATGCTTCCCCTGGTGCTGGGGTGGGGACTTCATCAACTGAGCCTCTGTTCTCTCCCCACGGCACCCCCAGGCCTGTCTTCGCTCCTGCTTCCAAGACCACATGATCCGTAACTGCAGCTGTGGCCACTACCTCTACCCCCTGCCCTCGGGGGAGAAGTACTGCAACAACTGGGACTTCCCAGACTGGGGTGAGCAGGGCCACAGAGGAGGGGACAGAGCTCGGAGCCCTCCGCAGGGCACAGGGATGTGCCCGGCAGCTTCTCCATGGTCCACGATCCCTCCTCCAAGCCCCCTCCCAGCACTCCCTGCTGCAGGAATCTGGGCTCCCCTGTACTCGATTCTGTGAAGCGTGGGCTTCAAACATGTAGGTGTGGGAGCCCGGGCCTGGGTCTGTGTGTCATGTGGCTGTCTCCAAATGCACGTGTGAAAGGGCACTTCTGTGCTGTGTCTCAGTGCACCGGTGCCCTCTGTGACCGCCGTGCGTGTCTCTGGGCAGGTTTTCGCACAGGCACAAACTGCCCGAGTCTGCGTGCATGCACTCTGCTTTTGTGCGCACGCATGTGTGTGCACGCTTGCACAGGCGTGTGTCCGCCCTTGGTGCGTGTCCGTGTCTGTGTGGTCTCACCAGTGTCTCTCTGCAGGGCGCTGGATGGGAGGAGGCCACTGTCTTGTTGGTGGCCTCCAAGGGCTTGAAACCTGGAGTGACAGGGGAAAGAGCCCTCGCAGGTGGTCTGGGCTCTAAACACTGATGACTGTTGCGTGCAATAGACCCACCTCTTAAAACCAACACAACGGCCGGGCGCGGTGGCTCACGCCTGTAATCTTAGCACTCTGGGAGGCCAAGGCGGGTGGATCGTTTGAGCTCCGGAGTTTGAGACCAGCCTGAGCAAGAGCAAGACTTTGTCTCTACTAAAAATAGAAAGAAATTACTAGGACAGCTAAAAATGTATAGAAAAAATTGGCCGGGCATGGTGGCGCATGCCTGTAGTCCCAGCTACCTGGGAGGCTGAGGCAGGAGGATCGCTTGAGCCTGGGAGTTTGAGGTTGCTGTGAGCTAAGCTGACGCCACGGCATTCTAGCCCGGGCAACGGAGTGAGACTGTGTCATAAAAAGACAAAACAAAACAAACAAAAAAACCCCAACACAACAGACAGCAAAAAGGGAAACCTTTATTCCACCCGTCCATGGCTTCCTATGTGACACCATAACCTGGTCCCCTGGGCAGGGATGGGGACGCCAGGCACAGGGAAAGCAGTGAGCTGGTCTAGGATGTTTGGGGCAAGCGTCCCCCAGGCCAGGCAGGGGCGAAATGGCTGGAGATGGGGGCTGGCTGGGGAGCGCTGCTTCTCCATGACACCCTCCGCCACTTAACCACGGGCCTCAGGTGGCCCAGGGCCAGGAGAGCAGAGCTGCCGGCCAGAGAGGCTCAGCGGGAGAGGGGCCGTAGAAAGCCCCTCACGTCTTAGCCACCTCCCTCTCTCCTGCTCAGCTCGTTGCTACTCAGATCTGCAGATGAGCCTGGACCAGAGAGAGACCTGCATCGGCCTGTGCAAGGAGTCCTGCAAGTGAGTGCGACTGTGAGCATGGGGGGCAGGGCGTGGAGGGGCGGTTCTGGCCGGGACAGCCACAGGGCTGGCTTTTTCTTTCAGTGACACCCAGTACAAGCTGACCATCTCCATGGCCGACTGGCCTTCTGAGGCCTCCGAGGTGAGATGGTGGGTGGCTAAGTTCCTGGTCCCACATCTTCGGGCAGGGGACAAGTCGGGGCATAGGATACAGGCTGCTTGGAACTTCAGAGGGAGTGCCTCCCTCCTTCCCCCCTCCCCTCCTTCCCCCCCTTCTTTCCCTCTCTCCTTCCATCCTTCCCTCCTTTCTTCCTTCTATCCTTCCCTCCTTTCCTTCCATCCTTCCCTTTCTTCCTTCTTTCCTTCCATCCTTCCCTCCTTCCTTCTTTCCTTCCCTCCTTTCTTCCTTCTTTCCTTCCATCCTTCCCTCCTTTCTTCCTTCTTTCCTTCCATCCTTCCCTCCTTTCTTCCTTTCTTCCATCCTTCCCTTTCTTCCTTCTTTCCTTCTATCCCTCCCTTCTTTCTTCCTTCTTTCCCTCCTTTCTTCCCTCTTTCCTTCCATCCTTCCCTCTTTCCCTCCTTTCTTCCCTCCTTCCTTTTTTCCTCCTTCCTTCCTTCCCTCCTTCCCTCCACCAACAATCCCCCGGCACTGTGCTAGGGATACAGCGGTGAGAGACAGACGTAGCCCTTGTCCTCATGGAGCTGACATTGCAGCTGGAGAGAGACGTCACACACACACAGAAATAAGACCACTTCCAAGCATGGTCGTGGCTGTGAAGGAAATGACAGGATGATGGAGAAGGTGACCGGGGAGACCACTGTAGACACAGTGCTCAGGGGAGGCCTCTCTAAAAGGTGACCCTTGAGCTGAAACCTGGAGGTGGAGGCTGGGCCAGCGGCGGGCAGAGTTGGGCAGGATGCTGGGCCTGGAGGGACAGTGTGTGGGCTGTGTCCCTTCTCCCCAGACCAGCAGCCACAGCTGCCACCATGACGTGACCTTCCTCCTGCTCCATTCCCTGGGGTGTCAGGAGGGCACAGGGCTGCCATCTCTCTCCCCACAGGGAGCAGGGGCGGTGCTGGGAGGGGACGCTGCAGGTGCCATTTTTTTAGTTGCCTTCTTGGTTTCCAGGACTGGATTTTCCACGTCTTGTCGCAGGAGCGGGACCAGAGCACCAATATCACCTTGAGCAGGTGAGCCTGGAGCCCGGGCTAGGCTGGGAAGGTACAAAAGTGGGGAACCAGAGCCTCAGCGCAGGGGTTTGGGCACAGGGCAGCTGCTCAGACCCCTTCTGACAGCAGTCAGACCAGAGCAAGGGTAGAGGAGGGACAGAAAAGGCAGCCTCAGGCACGCCAGGGCCACCACCCCGAAGAGAGGAGCCTAGTCTTTCCTGTGCCACCCGGCCATCCACCCGGCTGTCCATTATCCCTCTGTCGTCCATCCTTCCATTCTCCCACCTGCCCTCCCCCCACCCCCACCCTCCACTCACCCACCCACCCCCCATCCTTTCAACACAAATGCACTGAGCACGAGAAAGACCTATCAGGAGGCTACTGGAGCCTAGAGGACAGATCTATGCAAACATGCCTGGTGTAAGGAGGGTCTGCACAAGCCCCCAGGCAGGAGCACAGCAGGGAAGGAGCCTCAGGCTGCCTGACACAGGGAGGGCTGTGCAGGAAGGTGACAGCTGGGCTCTCCAAGGAGGAAAAGGAACTGTTCAAATAAGAAGGGTCAAAGATGCCCAGGCAGTAGACAAGCTTGGGCAAAAGCCTGGAGCTAGGAGACAGCACGGCTTTTCTGAGGACTGTCAGGCGTGGGTGGAAGCCCACTCGGCCACCCTTCTCTGCCCCAGGTGCCCTGACAGTGTCAGGCTTAGGAGCTCTGTGCAGGGTCCCTGCCCATGGGCTGGGCCACCTAGGGGTGGGGAGAGGGGAGCTCAGGGCAGATCTTTGTGGGGGTCTCAGGTCAGAGTAGGCTTTAGGAAACTGGCAGGGATGTGGTTGACAAAGTGGGCTACAGACGGGTGCTGGGCAGGAAGCCCTGTGAGACGCTCGGCCAGAGGAGGGCTGGGCCGGCCCTGTGGCTGCCTTTGCGTTGTGCATGTGTATGCACATGTGTTCGTGAGTGTGCATGTGTACGTGTAAGCATGTGTGTGCATGTCCGTGCACATGTGTATGTGTGTGTGCGCACATCGGGGAGGAGTTTCCACAGACCCAGCCCTTCTGCTGCCTCCTGCAGGAAGGGAATTGTCAAGCTCAACATCTACTTCCAAGAATTCAACTACCGCACCATTGAGGAATCACCGGCCAATAACGTGAGTCTGGGGGGGCTCCAGACACCCCAGTCCCGCCCTGCTCCACCTCTGCACTCTGCGGGTAGGGAGGGCCCTGAGCCCAATGGGGGGCATTAGGAAGGCCCCTAAACCGGGCCGAGATGGCCTCCCTTCTCCCCTTCCGTGAGGCTGGGCCTGAGGCGGGAGCCGTGGCCTGACCCCACCCGAGCCAGGCCCTTGCTCCCCCTGCCCACAGATCGTCTGGCTGCTCTCAAACCTGGGCGGCCAGTTCGGCTTCTGGATGGGGGGCTCAGTGCTGTGCCTCATCGAGTTTGCGGAGATCATCATCGACTTCGTGTGGATCACCATCATCAAGCTGGTGGCCTTTGCCAAGAGCCCGCGGCAGCGCCCAGCCCCGGCTCGCTACGCTGGCCCGCCGCCCACTGTGGCCGAGCTGGTGGAGGCCCACACCAACTTTGGCTTCCAGCCCGACGCGGCCACCCACAGCCCCAGCGCCGAGGCCTACCCTGACGAGCAGGACCTGCCCATCCCCGGCACCCCGCCCCCCAACTATGACTCCCTGCGTCTGCAGCCTCTGGATGTCATCGAGTCTGACAGTGAGGGCGACGCCATCTAACCCTGTCCCTGCCCGCCCCGGGCAGCTCAGGAACTCGAAGCTGAGAAGCGGATGCCATTGGCCAAGGCGTCGTTCTATGGTGCCCTCTCCAGAGGGCCAGACAGGTGTCCAAGTCCAGAGCCTGTGTCCCTCAACGTGGGGGCAGGCATCCGGTGGCCAGGCCCAGGCCCAGGGCTCCACAGGGCCACAGCACTGGGGGGGGTGTGGGAACTGTGTTCTCCCCGCATCCTGCCCACATGCCCATCTGTCCTGGGTATCCCCAGCCAGACCCCAGGGACCCCCGGAACACCAGCTGCTGTCTGCCCCAGAGAGGACAGGTGGCATGCCATGTGGCCCCTTCCTTCCTGGCCTTGGCTGACCCCTGGGAACAGGCTCAGGAGGGTGAGGGTGGTGGGAGGAGGAAGAGCATCGCACGTGGGAGCCCTGCCGGGTGGCACATACTCTGTTCTAGAAAATAAATAAAAGTAGGAAACACTGAGTTGAGCTTTGTCCTTTGTCTAACTGGGCAGCTGGGGTGCCGCGTGGCCCCTCTGGGGGTGGAAGGACACTCACACTTGGCAAAGGCTGCTGAGGGACGGTCTCTTCAGCAGGTCAAGGGGCAGCTCTCTCTTGCAGCTCTGTAAGTTCCCTGTAAGTTATCCCTGAAGCAGTGGCCTAGTGCCCTTTTCAGTGCCACCCAGTCTACCTCTTTGGGTTTTAAGAACAGAGAGACAGAGAGAGACTTGAAGCCAGTTTGGCCCCCAGAAGAATCACATGGCCCAGGGGTTCGGGGTTGGGGAGGCATATGGCTCCTAGGGTTATCAGATAAAATTCAGCCTGCTCAGTTAAATTTGAATTTCAAATAGACAGCAAAATTAATTTTTTTAGTATAAGTACTAATATATCCACGCAATTTTGGGACATGTTTTACTCATAAATCATTTGTTGTTTTTCTGTGAGCATCCTGTATTTTTAATTTCTAAATATGACAACCTTAAGTTCCGCAAAGAGAGACCAGGGAGCTGTTACCAAAGAAGAGCTGTGTCTCCAGGAGCTCAGCCCTGCTGGCCTAGACCACCTGGGTCTCTTGGCCTAGAGGGTAAATAAGCTGTCCTCCAACCAAGTGTCCACGGTGGCACCCGGGGAGGAAGTAGGTGCCACAGAGTCGGTGCCACTCTGGTCAAAGGCAGATTGCTAGGGGCCGAGTAGGGACGACCTGGAGGAAGCTGGATTTCCCAGCTTGGGGCTCAGCTCATCTGCAGGCTGGAGTCCCAATTCTTGGTGGTGACCACCCTTACTGCTATGACTGTGGCTTTCATTATTAGCAGTGGTGGTGGGTGTCCCACACTCACTGTTGCCATTTGCTGTTGTTACTAAACAATGGCTACATTGTATCAAGCACTTAGCATGTGCCAGGTACCAGGCCAAGTGTAAGTCTTATTTCATGTCATTCTCATAACCACTGAGCAACAGCATCATCCCACTGTACAGGTAAGTAAACTGAGGCTTAGGAAGGTGAAGTAAGGTGCCCAAGGTCACTATTCCAGTAAGTGACAAAGCCAGACTCTAGCCTCACTCTCTTGGTACCAATGGTCATCACCATACCAGTCCCTTCCAGCAGTGGTCCCCAACCTTTTTGGCACCAGGGACTGGTTTCATGGAAGACAATTCATCCACAGATGGGGCGGGGGCTGAGGCGGAGTTCAGGCGGTGGAGACAGTGATGGGGAGTGGCTGTAAATGCAGATGAGGTTTTGCTTGCTTCCCTGCTGTGCAACCCCACTGGTTCCTAAGTTTCATGGAAGACCATTTTCCCATGGACCGGTACCAGTCCATGGCCCAGGGGTTGGGGACCGCAGCCTTTCAGGAGCTGAGAGCGTTCGTATTTATTGTCTCATCTGAAGCCACGGGACATTATCATCTAGCTCGCTCCTTTGCCAGCTCTTCAGTCACGTGTCGATTTGAACAGGCTTCAGCCACAAAGGGAATGCGTTGGCTTTCGTAGCACACGTGCAGGGATCTCAGACATGGCCGCACATGGGGCTCCCCTAGATCCGGTGTCCCTGTGTTGCCGCCCCTCTCAAGCAGGTTCTCTCCACGGGCTCTTCTTCCCCAGCATCAACTTCCTCCCACAGTGCCAGCTCTGTCCCCTCCACTAGCACCCCCCTGGGGGAACAAAGCTCTTCCTTCATGGTGTCCCAGCAAAAGGCCCAGCAATGAGGCTCATTTGGATCATGGTCACTGTGGCTGGGGATGGAGGGGCTGCTGCCCGGCTAGCCCCCGGGGGAACCTATGGGGGACAGGTGAGAGGTTCTGTTCGTGTGCGACCAGGACCTGGCTGATGGCGCGCAACCGGTTGGCGTCCCTGCTCTTGCGGGGTGGCGAGGGCCAGGCTGCGGAATCACGGCCTAGCGCTAAAATAAGGCCCTGAGTCAGCTGGGCATCCCTCTCCCCTCTGGTCTAGAGGGGAGAAATGCTGCCCTGTTCCTACCCTGGGGCCCCTGCAAAGCCTTCTAGGGATGAAAATTTAGGGGGGCAGGGCCCAAAATTGCCCAGAAAATGTCACTCTGTAACTCCCACCTCTACCACTAAAGGGAAGGTAGCTTGCTGGTGCTGCAGGACTGTGAAATTAACATTGTGTACGTGCTGTTGCCTCCTCTGTATCTCAACGGCTCTTCAAATAACCTCAGGAGGTAGGTACCACCGTGACCTCAGTTTTCAGATTAGGAAATGCGTCTCAGACAGGTGAAGTGACTTTCCCAAGGTCACACGCTGGGAGGTGGCCAAGCCGTGAATCAAGCCCAAGCCTGTCCCACTCCAAAGCCCAGCGGCTCTCACGAACACAGGCACAAAGCTCACCACAAAGAGTTTCCACTTTGAAGCGGCACAGTGTCACCTTCCAGGTTTCTGGCTCTCACTTCTTCAAGGCAAGAAGAGCCAGGCTCAAACCCTGCCAGGAACAGTCTGTGATCCACCACATGAGAAACCAAAATATTTTTCTTGGTGCAGGTTTGAAGCTGATGCTGCGTCTGGGCCGGCCAAACTGATTCCAAGGCAGTGAGGACGGGATGTGTGGGAACCCCTGTGGTGACAGACCCAGGGGACAGTAGCCCTGGTGGCCCGGTGGGACTGGTTCAAGAGAAGCCATGGGCGTGGCAGGCCACTCTAGGGGGCTGGCATGAGTGGGATGACCTACCTACTGAGAGTAGGTGTCCCCCCACATGCCTCCTGAGCCCCGCACGAGGAAAGCGGCCCGCCCCGGCATTGGTCAGAGGTGCACATGCCACAGTCACTAGGCTCGCTCTGAACCCCACCCTGCCACATGGTAGTTGAGTGACCCCTAAACCTCTGCTCGCTGGCGAGGAGCCCAGAGAGAGGCAGAGCTCAGCCCAGCCTGAGCCCCAGGAAGGACTCATTTCCAGGGACGGCCCATGAGAGACACCGTTGTCATTCCTCTCTTCCTCGCTAACAGAAGCCCAGCTTTGTTCAGGGCAGCAATAAGCCCAGCCCAGGCGGTAAATCCTAATTGGTCTGAGCCGGTGTTTCTCAACTGGAGGTAAATTTGCCCCTCAGGAAATTTCCAGAGATATCTGTGGTTGTCACAACTAGGAAAATACTCCTGGCACCTAGTGGGTGGAGGCCGGGGGCACCGCTACACACCGCAGTGCATGGGAGAGCTGCGTGACAGAGAGCCGATCCACCCACAAAGTCACTGGCACTGAGGCTGAGAAATCTTGGCCAAAGCCAGCCCCGTGCCCATCTTCCCCACCTCCCTTGCAGCAGGGGACACCTCGTGACCCGGAAATGGCCAGTGAGGCCCAGGAGCAGGTCGGCCACTGCCCGCCTGACAGAAGGGACAGAATGGCTGCTCTGCCATCCCTCCCCTCTCCTCCCCTGCACGTGGATGCGATACCTGCAGCTGCGGGCGTCACCTGTGATGACAAGGCGTCCACATGTGGGAAAAAGGCCAAGACCCAGAGAGGCTGGTCCTGCTTCTGACTCTGTCCAGCCACTAAATCGGTGCCTGGAGCTCCACCCTTGCACACCTTGTTCTTGAGAACAGTTGATTCCCATTTAAGTCACTCACATCACGTTACTCCATTACTTATAGACAAAGGCAATCCTAACAGATACAGAAGCTGTTAACAACAACAACAACAACAAAAAGTGGAACAAATTCACATCTCCCCATACATTTTAAAAAAGGAACAAAGTGAAAGCCAAAATCTTTACCACGGCCTACAAGACCCCATGTGATCCGGCCTCCCACATCCTCCCTGACCCTATTTCCCACTTCCCTCCGCATCACCCGCTCCTCTGTAGCCCCCTGCTGACCTTGGACACAGCTGACCTTGGACGCGCCTCAGGGCTGGTCTACACCGCGCCTCGGCCTGGATACTCCTCCTCAGCTCTCTGCCACGCAGCTCTCACCCTGCAGGTCTCGGGGCTGCCCACCCCTTGCCCAGTGCCTTCTCCCACCCTGGACACCCTCTTCTCCCCCAGCACTTATGTCGGGAATGGTCCTCTCAGTTTGCGTCTCTCCCTCCCTGCTTTCCCACAGAGCGTCACCTGCCTCTGCCAGGGCCACCTCCCCAGCGCGCACGGCACTGCAAATGGGAAGCACTCAGATGTCACCGAAGGGGGAAGGAAGGAAAGCAGCCTTCTCTCTTTTCACGGTATTTATTAATTCCATTTTCAAGATCACATCATATTAAAAAATTATCTAAAAACTCCCTTCTGATAAATAATCTATCTCTAATTTACAACCTTTTCTTGATTATACAAATGACTCAAGTCATTTTAAAACAGATTCTGCCCAGTCTCTGGCAGTTTTAGCACGAATCTGTGCTGGTGAGTCCTCTGACTGCAGGACACCAGCCCTGACGTTGGCAGGCGGGTGCATGGCGGGGTCAGTAACTCACACCACGCATGCTGGCCACCGTGGAGGCCAGGCGAGGCGGAACGCCTTTGCTGGCCTGCCTGTAACCCTCGGGCCTGGCCTTCAGGAGCGTCACGATGCTCTGGAGGGTGCGGGACGGCTGCAGGCCCAGGGCGTCCATCACATTGGTCAGATAGTCTGCGGAGGGCGGAGGGAACACACTCAGCACAAGCAGGACAGAGCCCCAGAAGGCCCCCGACTGAGAAACAGAGAAGCTGCCCCGCCGAGTCCCCAGATGCCAGTGTCTGCTCTGTTCCCAGGCAGTGGGCAAAGCTTTACTCAGAGGGTTCTCCCAACAGGGTCAATCCAGCCTGTGAGTTGCATTGCCTGAGTCCGGGAATCCTAATTTAATAAAGGACTAACCAACATCACCCCCACCGACACACGCGCGCACACACACACACACACTCACTTGCACACGCCACTCCAGCACCAGTCGGAAGACAAGCTGACCTCACTCAAAGCCGTGTACTGGGGACCCCTGGGTTCCCACCTGGCCCGCAGTGTCCCCGTGTATCCCACTGACCATGTGGAAAAGCCCAAGGGCCAGGACGCACAGCTGCGCCTATCTGAGCAGCTGCCAAGACTTCCCGTCAGAACCCCGTAGCGAGGCCAGGGCCAGTGAGTGAGGCGGTGGCCTGGGACGATGCAGGTCTCCACACTTCCCGATAACTCCCCAAGGCGCTGGGAGGACAGCTAGATACACAGCTCTGAGCCCACCGCAGACCAAGTCAACGAGGATCTCCAAGGGAGGATCCTAGGGCTCTGCCATTCTAGAAAGTGACCCCAGTGATTCTAACCGCAGGCAAGCTGGGGTGACGCAGGCATCGGGAGGACAAATCGCGTGCAGCCAGGTGTGACCTCGGAGAAGTCCGTCCCCCTCCCTGATAACACCAATGAGGCGGCATGGTTAGGGGGTCAAGTGGGATGACAGACACAAAAGCACCCAATGAGTCCTAGGAGGTCAAGAAATGAGCGCTGCCCTCTCTGCCTCCCTCCTGGGCAGCCACACCCCAACCTGAGGGCGGCATCGGGGCCTTCTCCAGGTCCGCCCTCGTCACACTCTGAAGGACTAGAGGACAGCACCACCCGCACGCCCTGCACTGCTTTCTGATCACTGCATGGGTTCGTCTCTTCCCGGAACTAGAGTGCAGCCCCAGGCAAGGCCTGACTCTTCCCTCACGGCTTCTTTCTAGCCCACCTCAGGGCAGGGCCAGTAGGAGGCGCCCGCTCTGTCCTGGCTGGTTCACTCACGTCCAGCTTACCATGAGCTGCTCCCCAGGAAGGGCACCACCAGTCGGGTACCTGTGCCTCGGTAAAACTGTGAGCTCCGCTTGGCTCCCTGTTTGCAGGAGCTGCAAACAGGGAGCCCACGGTCTACCGTGACATTTTTTTTTTTGGTCCATCAGTGTTTCTTGTTCTGTTTATATTAATGCTTAATCTGCACGTTCTTTCAGGTGCGTGTGCATTGCCACAGACCTCCCCACTCCCTATCGTCTTACACCCTGGCAGCTTCATACATCAGCTTTACCTTCCTGGCCCCTAACCTCACTCCCGTACAGCGTAAGCACAGGGAGTATAGGAACTGTCAAAGTCTCTGTGGCATCCTGTCTCCTCGATCTGCAGCTGGCACAGAGTTGCTCCACTGACGTGAATGAGTAAACAAATGAACTTGGACGGGGAGCTTACCAGGGAGGGAGAAATAACATGGACGATGGAAATCTAGGGGCAATCCCTGAATCTCCCTCAGTCACTAGTTCCAGTTGGTTCTCTCCCCAGTGCTCCTGCCTGTACTAACAGGTACTATCAAGGCACATTTCAATCTCCTCCTCTCTCTCCTCTGAACACTGTGCCCAGAGAAATGGCCAAAAAGCTGACTGTTCCTCTGGTTACTGCCAAGAGCTGACTATGGAATGAACAGGGGTCAGGACACCAGGGTAGCTGGATTCTACGCCTGGCTCCATCCGAACAGCTCTGGGACCCAGAGGAAATTATTTTTAGTACTTTCACTTCTAGCTGTTCTTCTGCAAAACAAGAGGCAGAGAAGCCAGTTGAGCCTGGCTTGGACCGTGGTCACCCAGGTCAAAGCTCTAGCTGATCTTTAAGGCTTCTGCCCCCTTCCTCCTGATCACCCCTAGAGCTGCCTGTGCTAAAAGAACAGACAGGTCGATGGAATGACTGCAGGACTCCCTGTCACCTGCAGAGCACAAGGGCAGGCAGGAGCATGGGTACACACCCTCACACTTGGGAGGCAGGGTGCTCCTCTGATGGAGACCACAGAGCAGCCTTTGCTGTGTGGCTATGTTACACAACTGCCCTGTGCCTGTTTCCTTATCAGTAGGGTGGAGAGGAGAGTGCCTACCTCACAGGGGAGCTGAGATTGCAGTGCCTGGCATGCCCAGTATGCAGTAAGAACTCTTTAAACACTGGATGATGATTCTGATGCAACGAGGCGGGGCCAGGCTGCGTCAATCACTTCACCTCCCCTCACTGAAGCTCCTCTCAATGGTTCTCAACCTCGCAGCCCATCGGAACCCCTGGGACCTTTCCCAAAGCACAGCTGTCCGGGCTTCAACCCAGACTTACTAAGTCAGGATCTTGGGGGTGGGGCTTGGAGAACCTGCAGTTTGAACCAGCTTCACAGCCAAATCCAGAGCTAAAGTTCAGGGGAGAAGGGGGATGAGATTCCTGCAGGGCAAAAGAAAGGGGACTGGCAGATGCAGCAGGTAAGAGCTGTTCCCCCCACTTCCTATCCCACGGGGACCCACCGATGTCAGTGGCCAGCTGCTTGGTGGAGTGCGGGGTCAGCTCAGGGATCTGGAGGATCACGTCGCAGTAGGTCTGCATCGTGGCTCTGGCGATCGAGCCCAGCCAGTTGTCGGCCATGTTGTCCAGCTCAGGCAAGTCATCCCCTGAAAAGGGAACGACGGTCACCAAGGAAACACAGAATCTGCTCAGAACAAATGCACCCCTCTGGGTGACCTGGCCCATGGTAGGTGCTGTGTGCACAGATATTCCAGGGAGCTTACGGTCCCTGTGTGAAACCTAGGAAACAGACAACAATTAAATCTTAGGTCAACTGGCATTATCTAAGGACAATGAGGATTCAGAAAAGGAAGCAATCAGGTCAGCAACTCAAGAGTCCCCAAGGGCCTGGGAATTGAGTGCAGCTGGGCAGACCGGGATTTCTGCAGACAGGAAGGACAGCCAGGGAGAGGGTGTGCAGCCGGTGCAGGTGGCGCAGGATGCTCGCCTGCAACCAGGAGGCTGGAGCGGCAACGGTCAAACAGACGCCACATCAGAATTGAGACTTGGGTTCAAGGCCAACCTCCCCACTAAGCAGTGAAGTGTCATCTAACCTCTCTGTTTTCCACCTGTAAAATGGAGAAGAGCAGTCCTGGCTTTACAGGGCCACTGTGGAAATTAAGCCAGAGAACACGCACAAGGCGCTGGGCATGGGGCCGATGCACACTGTGTGTGTGACACGTGGCAGCTACCAGTGCTGGAATGAGCATGCGGAGGGGTAAGTGTGTGTATAGGAAGCGGTGGGAAATGGAGAAATGGGAGCAACATTAAAGTATGAGACCCAGCAGTAAAGAAGAATATGCTTAGAAGATGAGGGAAATCCTACTATTGCTGCTACTACTGCCGAAAATAATAATATGGAATGTACCATTCCATGAGAAATACCATCTGCACAGAGAGCAGAGCCAGAGGGCATGTGGGAAAATGGAAGTACCAGTATGGTATGCTTTTTTTCTTTTTAAGTTATGACCTTGTTCTCAATATAGCATCTGTACAACAAATGTAAATTAGGTTATAAAAACAGAACAGTGCTTGGTGATAAAGGAGCCCAAGGATAATAGTGTATAATCTTGGTTTTCAGCCTGGAAACTGACAATGGGACTGGTTGTCACGTGGCCAGAAACACAGCTCTGGTGGGGCAGCTGGATTGGGAGAGAACCCTCCTTCCTGCTGACTCTGACTGACTGGTAGAAGAGCCCAGAAAAGGCTGAACATAATAATAACCAGAGGCCAAATACCGAGCTTTGAGAGTTGCTGGATAGAGATGAAAGCCGATGACATAAAAATGGATGAAAAGGAGAAAAGAAAATGAGGAAGAGCCCACGCCAGAGCCTTAGGAGACACTCGGGGTAGAGGGGGAAGAGGCGCCGTGCTGGACACAGAGGACGACAGGCATTGTTAACTGCATTAATCCTGATTTACTGAGGACCTGCCAGGTCCAGGGCTGCTCTGAGTGCTGGTACTGGGTGGCCCTAGCATTAATGCACCCCCTGGCCTGGGGAGAAAGAAGGCACGGCTCAAGCACAGTGAGATCGGTGCTATAGTGATGGCTTGTTCAAAGACTAAGTGAGCATGGAATTGGGAGCAAATACCTTCGCTCCAGGCGGCTGAGAAAGGGCAGAGACAAAGGAGCTGACTGCCAAATCCATGTGAGGAAAAAGAATGTTCTGAGCAGAGAGCATCAAACACTGTTTTGAAAAAGTGTCCATGATAACAACATATATGACATGATCCTGCTTATGAAAAAGTACGTATGTACAGGTAACGCAGACCTGCAGGGAAAGATGCCTGGGATGAAATGGCACCAGTGATTATCTCAGGGTGGCAGATTCTCAATCAGAGAAAAAGGGAAGCTATTTTAAGATTAAGGAAAAGACCTCAGTGGCTAGAATGTCAGTGTGGGCACAGGATAGGAAGGGGCGGGGACGAGAGGACAGGAGAGGAGGCTGCAAGCACTTCCTGCATCAGGGACGAGTTGGAATTTTATCCTGTAGCTTCTGGGGGCCATCAGAAGTTTTTAAGCAGGCAAGGAACAATTAATCAAAGGGTGTGGACAAGAACCAATAAATGGAAACAGAATATATAGAACGTAGGAGAGAAAAGAAATATCAAGAAGGAAGGTGTTAAGAAGGCCAGGCATGAGATGTGGAAAAAGTACCCTCATACCCTGTTGGACGGAGTGTAAATTAGTGCAACCACTATGGAGAGCAGTATGGAGGCTCCTCAAAAAACTAAAAACAGAACTACCATATGACCCAGCAATTGCGCCGCTTGGTATATATCCAAACAAGGGGAATACAGTATATGGAAAAGATAGCTGTACTCCCGTGTTTATTGCAGCGCTATTCACAATAGCCAAAATTTGGAATCAACCTAAGTGGCCATCAATGGATGAATGCATAAAGAAATTGTGCTACATATACACAATGGAATACTATATAGCCACAAAAAAGAATGAAATCCTGCCATTTGCAACACCATGGATGGAACCAGAGAACATTATGTTAAGTGAAATAAGCCAAGCACAGAAAGACAAATCTTGCATGTTCTCACACATATGTAGGAGCTAAATATTAAAAACAATTGATCTCATGAAGACAGAGAGTAGAATAATGGTTTCCAGAGGCTGAAGGGTAGCAGGGAGGGGGGAATAAAGTGGGGGCAGTTAATGGGTGCAAAAATACAGTTAGCTAGTTAGATACAATGGACAATATCTGATAGCACAACAAAGTGACTACAATCAACAATAAGTTAGGATTTACTATGAAACATACCTTACTTTGTGTTGGAATATTCCTAACACAAAGAAATGATAAATGCCTGAGGTGATGGATACCCCAACTACCCTAATTTGATTAATTCACATTGTATGCCTGTATCAAACATCACATGTACCCTATAAAAATATATAACTATTATGTACACATAATAATTCATTAAGAAAAAAAAGAGAGAGAGAGGCAGATGAAGTGTCAGGCTTAGGAACACTTCAGCTTTTGCATTTGATTTTACGAATGGTCTGGTCACGGCTGCTTTCAAGGCAGCCTCTACCTGAGCCACACTCCTGACAGGGCTGGGACTTCCCCAGGGTGGGTTTTCCCCGTGGCTCCACCATGTAGCAGCAGTAGCTCTTCATCAGATGAGTCCCAGAGCCTGACCACCCAGAACAGGAGCTCCTCCTCTGGCCCCTGACGCAGGCGCACGATGAGCAGGTGAGCCTGGACCAGGCTCTGCACCCGCACCTGGCAGCACTGTCCACTTCAACTCAGAATCACACCCAGCGCAGCTGGTGGCCTCCTCCAAGGGACCTCCCCCTCACTGCCAGCCAAAACTCTGTTCACTCAAAAAGAGAACCACGAGAAGGAGTGTTCACTCAACTCACAGACTTGAGTGTTCCTGCAAACGACTCTGCCATAACCCATTGGGTGTGTGTGTGTGTGTGTGTGTGTGTGTGTGGTCAAGGTGGGAGAATGGCTTGAGGCCAGGATTTCGAGACCAACCTGTGCAACACAGTGAGACCCAGCCTCTACAAAAAATAAAAAAAAATAGCTGGGTAGGTTGGCATACACCTATAGTCCCAGCTACTTGAGAGGCTGAGGTAGGAGGATTGCTTGAGCCCAGAAGCTTGAGATTGCAGTGAGCTATGATGATGCCATTGCACTCCACCCTAGGCAACAGAGCGAGACTCTGTCTCAAAAAATAAATAAATATAAAATATTTTCAAATTAAGGTATATACATTGACTTTAGTCATAATGCTATTGCACACTTAATAGACTGCCGTAAAAACATAGCGTTTATGTGCACTGGGAAACCAAAAAAAAGTGTGTCTCACTTTATTATTATATTTACTTTATTGCAATGGTCTGGAACCAAACCTACAATATCTCTGAGGCATGCCTATAATTCCGTGTTTTGTTATTTGACACTGAAGCGTACTTATTATAGGTTCACTGTGGGATCTATCTTTCATTGATATAAAAGAATCATTTTGGTCCCATCTACTATTTTTTTCTTTTCATTTTCTACTTTGTATCATTTTTAAATGCATGCATCATTCTGGAAAACATTTCTGAAAGGCTCCACTGAAAGAAAACAACTGACTTTCTTCAAGTACTTTGATCTAGGAGGCAGAAAGGCAGAGAGTTATCCTAATGGATACAGTTTCACACATAGATTTTAATAATTTAGAGAAACTACATGATTTACTTATCAGGAGGTACAGTTTTCTAGGAGCCAACCAAAACTTTGGAGGAACCTAGGAGTACAGCTGTAATGCAAAGATACTAACCAGCACCAAAAATTCTCTTACTGATGAATATTTAATGCAAACACAGCAGACAACAGAAATAGCTCCTTACCTCCTACAGTGGGCAGTTATCAGCAGGTGGTGATGCCAGGGACCCCCCCATGGGCCTGCTCCCAACACAAATGCTCATGCATGCATTCACAGTCACACACATGTATGAAGTCACACTCATGTATGAAGTCACACTTGTATGCATACATACAGCTGCGCACGTACATACACCTCCACGAGTGTATGCAAGCAGCCACACATGCATACACATGCAGACACACACATGCATGTGCAAAATCACACACACAAAGGTGAGCATACACACATGGAGCATCTCCACGAGGCTGTCTCAGGACACTCCACGAGTTTCTTGGGACACTTCTGCTGGACACCATGACTACTTACTCCCTCCCAGCCAGCGGGGCTGGGGATCATTCCCACAGAAAGACAAATTGGCCACTGTGAAGAACTGGCTTTCTCTCTCTGCTATGGTCCTGACTCCACTTACCAACAGACTATTCTAAATGTCAAGTTCACATGTGGGGACCTGTGTGCTAATCTTTATCAGCTGACTCACCACGAATAAACCATTAACAAGATTTAAAATAATCATTTCCCCTACAAGGGTTTTAGTGAGCTGAGTGTGGCCAGCAGGAGCTACTCGGTTCTGCTCATTATCATCTGGTGCAGGGAGGCTGGGTAGCTCACGATCTCAGATGCAAATAGATGGAAAGGAAAGAGCAGCCTGGGGCAGGAGAGGAATAAGTGACAGAGAATTAAGTTGGCGTTGAGCAGGAGACCAGGGCAGATGGAAAGACGGGAGGTTAGGCTGGTGCTGGGAGCTCCCCTGCCTTGGGGATCAGCTCCCCACAGGACCTGCAAGGAAGGAGCAGGAAGGCACCACGTTGAGTCAGGCGACACTCCATGAGAAAGGCATCCCCAGATCGTGCCCCTGGGAGTCACCTGCCCTATCCTTTCCTGGTCTGTGACCTCGAGATGCTTCCCAATGCCTCTTGTCTCTGATTTCTTGTTTCCCAACTTGGCTTGATTTTTAACTCTTTTATAAACCTGTTTGTTATATGTAGGGTGCTGCATGCAAAGTACATGAAATTGGACTCAAACAGCTTCGTTCTTTTTCCTGGCATAGATAGGTTCCAAAGATTCAACACAAGTAATCTGCAGGCTTAGTAAAGGACCATGAATTACCCCGACATTCTGTCACTCTATCAAGACTTAGCGGCAACGTGCCCTGCTCCCTACTCCAAGCTCGGTAAGCTACACGTACCAAGGAGTAGGGATTGAGAAAACAAATATAGAGCAAACTGCGGACACCTAATCCTGACACGTCACCTGGCTGAACTTTGGTAGCAGAAACCCAAGGAACACACAGACTTATGGTTTTGTGGATATAGACATTGCCCTGTGGTCCAAAGGATGTGTCTCTGTGGCAGACGCGAACCTATAACAGTGGGTATCCTCTTAATTCCATTGCTTGCTTCAAGGTTTCTAGAAGTTTAGGTATCACAGCTAAATGCTAGGGCCTAGTGTTTTGCTGGCAATGTGTGCAGATTCCTTTGTCCACTAGGTAGAACCAGTGTATAAATGGAAAATTTATATTTTAAATTTTCCTGGTTGATATTGAAATTGTGTAGATGCTTCCTCTAGAGGGTGGAGGTGGGGAATAACTGCAAGTTGTTAAAGTCGGATTTCTAAGCACGACGTTTACTTCTTGTGGCACACTATATGGATGTTGATTCCTTGTATCAGTCTGACGGTTAAGCACACACACTGGGGGACTTACTTCTTAGTGACTCATGGGGAGGGCGGAGACAGGTAGACAGATGGACAGGGAAGAGAATCCCAAGGAAATGCACAATCCCCTCTAGGGTAGAGAGGATCTGGGCACAGGCCTGGGTCACCCAAAGGGCAACTCGTTCTCTGAGGGCAACAAGTCCTGGGGCCCAGTCTGGTCAAGGGCTTGCCTGGGAAAGACGTTTTAGCTCCTCCCCACACGACAGAGTCCCCCACTCTGCTCCTACACTGAAACAACGTGGCCTCCTCGTCTCCAATCAGGGGTCCCCTTCAGCCCTCCTCCCTCCTGCCTCTGGGGCCCCCATCCATGCTCAGCTCCAGTCGACTCCTCCATCCTTGCTCTCACCTCGTATCCTCACCTCCTGTTCTCATCCTCTTGCACGCGGAACCCCCATTTGTTGTTTCTCTTATCCTCCCTCCAGTCTCTCATGCCCCCACTCAACCTTCCTCCTGCCCCCACCTCCCTCTCTCAGTCCCACGCAGGTTCAGGGAGCCCCGACTACAGCTCCCCAGAGGGTAGCATGAGCCCCTCACCCAGGCACAACAGGCCTCAGCAGTGCCCTGCTTGGCCCGTTTACTGTCTTTGATTTGAATTAGACTTCATTCAATAGTAATGCAGTCACCTTGTTTTCTTTTTATTTGCATTTATGTGGGATGCTTTTTAGCATCCCTTGATTTTTAACCTTTTAATACGATTTTCTCTTTAGTGTAGTTAACTCCCTTTTGAGGTGCTGAATCTTTTACACATCAAAAGACTTTTTTTCCTTTGCTTGACTTTACAGAGAGGCAGGCTTATAATACACAATATTAGGAATTTAAGATGATTTTTGATCAGCAGGTGTATGGTTCCTGTTCAAATGTGTCAGGCCCAGATAATGAGAAAAATAAAAAATTTTAACTTATTGTATCTTTGCCTTGTCAGTTTGGTGATCCAAGAGTCTTGGGGAGTCCAGAGCAAGCTATAGCCAGAGACATCAGACAGGATATGTTACCTCTCTGTTTTACAGTTTATTTTTAACCTCACTGGCAAACTGTTCTTATAAGGTGTCACTTGTGGCATGTGACCTACACAGGGGGCAGCAGAGACAAAGCGAGGCCAGCAGGACCCTTGCTTCTGCTCCAAGCGCCTACAACCCCAGGTTCTCTTGCCACTGCCTCCAGAGCTTAGGGGTGTTGGTGGAGCTCACTGCAGGAAACTCTGCCCTCCTCCCCAGGGAGACTCTGCATACCATGAAACAAAGTCAGGACAGCTCTTTCCCTAAGTCAGCCTGTCCAGGACTCTGTCCTGCAGAAGTTCCTCAGATCCTCAGAGGCTATAAGAGGTAGGCCCTGATCTTTCTTAGCACCTATTTTATATTTTGACAACTATCTCAATGGGAGCTCGGAGAGAGGTGTGTGTTGAGAGGTGTGGGTGTTAAGAACAAACATGTAAATCACATCGAGTCCACTGCAGGTGCAGTGACGCCCTGGTCCTTCCTCACCTTGCTCAGGAGGAAACGGTAGCTTTCCGGCGTGCAATGCCAGCTCCAAGGCAGAGTCCTCCTGAGTCACAAATGGTTCAAGATTCAGGGGGAGGGACATGATATACTGCCCGATCTGAAACAAAAGAAAGCATTGTTAGCCTGATACTATGCATACAGGTAATTACTTCCTGTGGTACATTTGTGTGAAGGCAAATGGTGGAGACAAAATTGCTAGACCTGGGGCCACCCCAAGTCTGATCTTTCCAGCATGTGGCAATACTGATTATGGTAGTGCCTTAAAAAAAAATCACTGGCAGTTTGCATGTAGATTATAGATTCATCCTTCTCAGTAATGGCCCCAATATTTTTGGAATGCATTCAATACAATCTCTTCCTCAAATGAGGTAATAGATACCAAAGTGCTTTGTAAAATTTGAAGCACTGCGTAAATATGATTATTATTGTTCATAGACCAAAAAAAACCCAATAAGATGCTGATGTCAATAAGTGTGTGGCCAAGCAAGAATTCAAATCCTGTCTTCTGGATTTGGAGCTGGTTCTCTCCCTTCTAGATGATTTAACCAGTGGAGGAAAGGAATCTTGTTTGCAAAAAGCCATTTATAATTATAAATTAATTTGGAGAGAAAATGATATTGTTTTCATAACACAAACTCTTGAAAAAACCTTGGCTGGTGGAGAATTGCAAAAGGTAGGGTAAAAAGACATTTAGGACAATCCTACAATTAATACAGTATTTGTCATATATTTGTCAGACATACATGTGACATCATCATGGGTGTATTTTAGACAACTATTTCTATTACAATGCATAATTGTTTTGTGTTTTAAGGTAAGTATATGTTTTGTTTCAAAATAAGGTTGATTTTCAGATTGCAACAACATTATTTTTTTTAAAAGTCTTTGAGCCCATTGTTGCTTTTTTTTTTTTTTTTTTTGGTTACATATTCATTCCATAACATTCATATCATTAATACTTAATCCTACAAGCTAAAAGTCAGAAGATTCTCAAAGTAAAATCTTAATGTGGCCTCATGAACACCTATATGACGGCAGGTCCCTTTCAGAGTGTGGTGTCTAGAGGTAAACACGGACTCCAAAATCTACCCAGCCCAGAGAACTAGAGGATGATCACATCTTTGTGTCTAAACATTTAATGTGGTCTGGCTGTACTAAATCTAAACATCCAACAGCCCATTGTGCTAACAAAAAAATTATTAATTTGGTCTCCCTCTAAAGAGGTACATAAAAGTAAAATAAATGAAATCAGTATTTTTTCCCTTTCATTTACTCTATAGAATCTTTCATTTGAACCAGGCAAATGGCCACTTATCTCACTAATAACAACCATCATTATGAATTTTCAGTTTGAAAATGGCAATAAATTCATCATTTTTCCTCAAGATTGGGGAAAGACAAGGATGCTGATTTCTGGTATTGGAATTTCTTCATTCTAATTTCACTCAACAAGCCATTGCTGAACATCTACTATATACAAAGAACCAAAGCATATTCCTACGTTTGGTATACCTTTTATCTCCAGCCATAATCTTTTGGCTCAATCCACAGACCCCAATTTATTAGAAACAAAGCATTGTCATTCTCATACGTTGCATATATGTTGTTTTTACATTTTCAAAGCACTTTTTCATATTGCATCCCTATATAATGCTCACATGGTTCTGTGTGGATGAGGCCACTCATCAACAAGGTAAACTGTCATTTAGGCACAAAATTGCAATAATCTGACATTTCTGACTTTGGGCAATTGGCCTGAGACTGTAGGGCCTGCCGTGGCTCCTGGACGGATCTCACAGCTCTAGGTTTCTCTCAGGAGTCCTATCTAGGTTTATTCTTTGGAAATCAATGAGGAAAGGGATGTTTACCATCACAGCTGTAGATATTTCTCTACTAATCTCCCATGTTCAATAACATTTCTTGATATTCTATTTGGATTAAGGCAGGGACTTGAGAAAAATGACAAGTTTTGTAGCCAGACTTGAGTTTGAGTCTGTGAGTTTGAGTCTCTAACACTGTGAGAACTTGGGCAACTTAAGGACTTCGATTTCACCATCACTGAAATGAGGATGACCTCAAACTTACTTCAAAGGGCTGTGGTGAGATGAAATTAACACTGTGTGCTATGCACGGAAAGCACCTGGTGTTCTAACAGAGCAGCCACAGGATAATGGCTGCTTCTTCCCAGCCCCACGCCCACTGCCCAGGGCCTTGGTATTTGCCTGTGCAGGAGGGTGACTGCCCTGGTCTCACAGACATGATCTGGCCCAGGCAGTGTCTCATGACACCAGCCAAAGGTTGGCACTGTCCACACACATAGCGCATGTTCAGTAAATGTTCCTTTCCTGAGTTCAGGTCCTCACCAGCCTCCAGGTACGATGATGTCTACAATCAGGAGGGTCACAGCAGGTAGGAAGGGGCCCTGACCTGGAGACTCCTCCCAACCCTCCTCGCTTCTCTACCCCTCAGTTTTTTCAACCTTGAAATCAACTCAGTAGCCTCTCAGGTCCCTTCCATCAACATCATTTTCTCAATCAATCTGCACTGTAATACATGTCGTCTCAATTCTAAAAATAAGATTTTCCCATTGGTTGTAAAGACCAACCCACATCTTAACAGTTTCATCCATCATTATAAGATATCGGGCAGTGCCCTGGGAAACAGAAGGGAAATGGCTGCCATTTCAGACTTGACATTGCGCCAAACGAACAGAGAGCAGAGTGCCAGCCTCCTTACTGCTTGCCCATGGGGCTGCCTAGTCCTTTTTCCAACTGTACAATACTTACTTTTAAAATCCCTCGGGGGATGGGTACACTAAAAACCACTATACAATTCATCCATGTAAAAAAAAAATATTACAAATAAAGAAAAGCAAGAGAAACTTTTAAAAATAAATAAATAAATGGAATAAAATCCCTTTACAGCTATTACAGTAAACTCACAACTTACATAGGGGTTGGATTCTACGGTGAAAGCATAAAGCAGAAATCACCTTGAAAATCCCCCAAATCTCCCATAGTGTGAGGTATGTGTTGTTAGGGGTATATTACTCCTACAGAGTATTTCTTGTGCATGATAACATTTAAGAGCAACAGAGCTAGAGTGCTGGAAGGAATGGAAACAAAGTCCGTGTGCAGATGTCTGGGTGACTATCAGTTCCCAGGGGTGAAAGAGGAAGGGGAAAAGGACTCCAAGTGCCCCTGCTTCCCTGCGGAGTTTATTCTGTTTTCATTGAATGTTATGCCTCTATAACCACAGTTCTTCTTAAGAGATTTAGCTGAGTGTGATGGCTCATGCCTGTAATCCCAGTACTTTGGGAGGCCAAGGCGGGAGGATGGCTTGAGGCCAGGAGTTCAAGAACAGCCTAAGCAACATACTAAGACCCTATCTCTACATAGAATATGAAAAATTAGCTGGGTATGGTGGTACATCCATGTAGTCCAGCTACTCGGGAGGCTGAGGTGAGAGTATGGCTTGAGCCCAGGAGTTCAAGGCTGCAATGAGCTATGATCATGCCATTGCACTCCAGCTTGGGTGACAGAGTGAGACCCTGTTTCTTTTTAAGAGAAAGAGAGAGAGAGACAGATAGACAGACAGACAGACTTGTTTGTTGCTGTGAAGTTAAACACGAATGCATTCAGCATACACCTTGAGCACACTGTAGGTGCTCACTAAAAGTTTGTTAAATTTGAATTCAGAACCACATACACACTGTTGTTCTGAAGAGTCACAGAGAGGAATTTGGCCAACTGCTGCCTGACTTCCTAATTCAGAATTTTCCACTGGACTGTCAGCTCTGATACCGTTAGGTATTGGCCACGTCTGACACTGGGACAGGTGGGAAAGGGGTGAGAATGTGTCAGGGTCTGACATGGCCATGTGGCTCTATTGCATTTCCTTGTAGTCCAGGATCTGGATACAGACTCCCCAGAAGCAGAGGTCTGGACAGCACTGATGGGGAAACAACTATTTTACCTAGAAGGACCAGGATTAAAAGACAAAGTGAGGTCTGAAATGCGTGACCACCCACAGAAGCACATAGAAGCTCTTACGTTGCTGATGTACTCAAGAGGGGTGAGACTAAAGGCGGGCAGGTCATCCGTGAGGGTTTCTCCAATGCCAGCAGTGTTCCAGCTCTAGGGGAGGAAGGAGAGGAAGCAATCAACACCCCAGCAACCAGGCAGCCAAGGAAGCACACCATGAAAATACACGAAGGACGTGCTGCCTTCCCTGCAGGCAGCACTTGGGTCAGAGCTGGGCTTTGTTACTACCACCCCTCAGCAGGCCAGGGACTTCTTTTCTCTAATTCTTCATCTTGAAGCCCGACATAGAGAAAGTCATGGTTTCTCTTTCTCTGCATTCCTGCAGATCCACAAAACAGGAACTGCCACCTTCTCAGCTGAACTTTGGGGTGGAAACCAATCCCTCTGTTTATCTCACTGAGAATGTGATCGGAGACAGTCAGATATTTTCCTGTCTGAGTTTCTCTATGTGGTGGGGCCACCAAGTAAGAAGGTGCTGGACACAGGCAGCCTTACTAATTCTTTAGCTCTCTGAAGAGAACAGGCTCCCCCTGGCCTTCCAGAGACTCTATGTCAATTCTTTATCCTGGGATGGAGCCTCCAGACCCCCAGAGCTGCCCCTCTATCCTCCTTGTGACCCCTCTGTGTGAGGAGAGCCTCAGCACCAACACGTGTTTCTTGACATTTAAAGTGGGAAAGTCTTCAGTGTTGCTGTGCAGAGTCAGGTAAATTTCCTGCATGCATGTGCTTACAGACTTGAGCGTGGCACACCTTCACACAGAAATCTAGTTTCTTAATTCTAACCTGAGCCACCCTAAACCCAGCATGGCAAAACAAGGCCCTTTCTGGCTGAACTCCGGGAGTGACTCCTGAGGTCACGCTGTAGCTGCTGTCTGCAGCCACCTGATGCCCGATCCGGTTGCTTGATCCTTTAAGTAGCATTCCGGGAATGGAATGACCATGTCCACCCCTGGGCTTCCTGCCCAGGCTAAGTCTCAGCAGGCCTCTCCACGCTCTCTCGCACCAACTCCATCCAGTCTCATGCTATAGATGAGTTTTCTTCCCCCAGCCCCACCGTCCTGCTCCTACGGCTTTCTAGACTCTTTGTTCTTGACCACCCCACAGAAGCACAAAGAGCTTGAGAATCCTCTTTCACTTCAAAATATCCTATTTTTTTCCAGCTAACTCCCAACCCACTGAGAAGGAATATGCTGACCATCCACATTTACCAAGTACCACAATGTACAGTGTTTCATGCTAGGCTTTGTAGAGAAGATACAAAGAAATGTAAGACGTGGTCCTTGCTCTCCAGAAGCTTCTTGGGGAAGCAAGGCCCTCTGACACACTCCCACGCTGCATACCCTCAGACTTCCCCTCCTGTTTTCTCTCCTCCCTTCTTCCTCCAACGTGCACACACATGCAGCCCAGCCTTCCACTTCTAGAGTCCTATGTCGGATCCAAGGTTTTATACAATTAGAGTTTAGAAGAGCAAGAGCTCAGGGTGGCCACAGGATGTATGTGGTGCACAGAAGTAGAAATAAGGCTGGAGGGAGAATGCACAGCTCTGAATTCCAAGCTAAGCAAAAGCCTTATCTTCAACACATAAATTAGAAGGGGAAAAAAAGGAGAAATGAATGGGAAATCTATAGTTAAAAAAAGACAGAAAAGGCATATCCCAGTAAATCCTGGATCTTGATTTAAAACAGTTAAAATCAATTATGACATTTATAAAACAACTGGAAATTTCAAACACTGATGATATTAAGGAATTATTTTTCTTTTACTTTTTTAGGGATGATTATGGTATCATAATTATTTTAAGAGTCCTTATATTTTTGATAAGAGGGTATATATGAAATAGGATGACCAGGACTTGGTAACCGTTGAAGCAGGGTGATTAGTATAGAGTTCTTTGTACTCTTCTCTCTACTTTTGCATATGTTTGAAAATGTCTGTAAAAAAGTTTTAAAAAACAGACTATCAGACTAGCCCTGGGGAGCCAGGGGAGGCTTATGAATGGAGAGGGACAAAATCAGAGTGATGCTTTATGAAGACGAGTGTAGTGACACTGAGGAGGACTGGTGGCATGGGGGAGGCAGATGAAAAGCTCAAAAACAGATCAGAGCTGATGAGAACCTGAACCAGGGTGGTGGCCATGGAAACAGGTGGAATACACAAAGAAAAGGGAGAAACAGGCCGGGCACGGTGGCTCACGCCTGTAATCCTAGCTCTCTGGGAGGCCGAGGCGGGCGGATTGCTCAAGGTCAGGAGTTCGAAACCAGCCTGAGCAAGAGTGAGGCCCCGTTTCTACTATAAATAGAAATAAATTAATTGGCCAACTAATATATATAGAAAAAGTTAGCCGGGCATGGTGGTGCATGCCTGTAGTCCCAGCTACTCGGGAGGCTGAGGCAGAAGGATCACTTGAGCCCAGGAGATTGAGGTTGCTGTGAGCTAGGCTGATGCCATGGCACTCACTCTAGCCTGGGAAATAAAGTAAGACTCTGTCTCAAAAAAAAAAAAAAAAAAAAAAGAAAAGGGAGAAACAAGAACCTTTGGAGTTTTCATCCTGCCTGTTATCTTGGGGAAAAAAGGAAAACAAAATAAAATAATAAAAATGTAAAAAAAAAAAAAAAAAAAAAAGAACCTTTGGTTGTTGGTGGGGAGGAGAGGAGGGGGAAAAAAAAAAAAAAAAAAAAGGAGGGCACAGCAGGGGGTCGAGGTGGTGGGAGGAGCAGTGGCTCCCAAGAGACCAGGAGCAAGGACTAACACATGGGGCAAAGACCAGTGTCACCGCAATCCATCTGAGGACAAACACCGTGGCCTGGAGGCCCTGGGAAAGGCTTCAGAGACAAGGCGGGAGGAGCAATGTCAGAACATGATCATGGAAAAGAAGTTTAAAAGGGCGAGACACAGAAGGCTGAATTAAGAGGGGCTTAAGAAGCAAGCAAAGGGCTGAGCACAGTGGCTCAAGCCTGTAATCCTAGCACTCTGGGAGGCCAAGAAGAAAGGATCACTTGAGGTCAGGAGTTCAAGACCAGCTTGAGCAAGAGCAAGACCCCATCACTACTAAAAATAGAAACAGTTAGCCAGGCATGGTGGCTGTAGTCCCAGCTACTTGGGAGGCTGAGGCAGGAGGATCACTTGAGCCCAGTAGTTTGGGGTTGCAGTGAGCTATGATGATGCGGCTGTACTCTACCTGGGGTGACAAAGTGAGACTCTGTCTCAAAAAAAAAAAAAAAAAAAACAAATAGCAGGCAGAGGAGTGCACTTGAAGAGGGAAACAGGGAAATCCTGTAGATTATTTTTTATTTCAAAATTTACTTAAAATGTCCTTCATCTGTCACCAGGTAAAAATAGGTAAACTTCAATAATCTATTCTGAAATTTAATACAGTGTTGGTTTATAGGCTTGTAATATAAAAGAGCAATACAATTTACCAGCCAATGTTGAAAACAAACATTTAATGACCAGGGTTTAATTTTCAAATCCTTAAGGCCAGAGTGTTTGCCTTTGCATTGTGTGCTGCACCCTCGGAGAAGCCTCCTAATCTCCAAGGCCGCCCGTGTCCATTCCCAAGGGCCTGCAGCGTTGTGGTAAAGCCCGAGAGAGAAGGTGAGAGCCAAGGGACCAAACCCAAATCATAATAATGAACTCTGGAATGCAGAAGTAGAGGAAAGAGGACAGGTGGGAAGCACTCAGCCTGTTTAAATGCAGAACTAAGACTAAATAACTGGGAGAATTAAGGTTTCAGAACAGAAGGGCAGTATCTTAAGCTTTGACAAAATAAAAATAATACAGCAATCAAATCTGGAGTCAGAGAGGGGAAACGAGAGGTATAAGGAATGCTAATCCTCTCATCTTCCAGAGCAGGTGAATCAGTATCAATCTGTCTAAAAGGGAAACATGATTAACAAAAAGCAATGACTCCAATATGACTCAACCTCTTAACAGTTTTCATAATCTCTTTCTTAACCTTGGAGAGACCTGGGAACTAATATCTTTTGTGAAGAAGAAACAATTACCTTAAATTCAACAATTCCTTTGGTTTAATTTAGTTTCTCTTTTTCTAGTTAATTTCAAATGTAGATTGTGCACATTTTGTTTTTTTAAAAAAATAGCATGTGTAGTATAATCCTACTTCTTCCAATGGATCTGTCTGCCTACAGATGGCCATTCAGCCTTTAACAGGTCTATGAGCGGGAATGAAGAGATATCTGGATTGCTGGACACCAAATGCTTACACTGATTATTTCTAGATGGTGGGATCTTGAAGGGATTGATTGCATTTTTTCTTTGTACTCTCCTGTATTGCTTGAGTTTCTGAAAACAAATATATATAATTTTTATTTTTAAAAAACCAAGTAAGTCATGCCTCTTAAAAAATGAGAATGACAGAAAGGAAGAAAACTATCACTTAGTAAGCATTCGCCCTGCGGCCAGTGCTCTGCTAAATTTTATCATATACAAAATCTCATTTAGTCCTCACTAATATATATGGTGAGAACTATTGTATCCCCATCATAAAGATGAGAAAACAGAGGCTCACAAAGGAATGAACGACCTCAGTTATGCAATGCACCGAGATGGTGTATGGGTGGGGCCCAGGACTGACTACTTCCCACGGCATAGCTGTGGTCCGTCTATACCATTTCTACTCTAGTTTTACCCTCCCTCTCTATGCTAGAAATGCAAAATCTCATTGGAGTAGATCTCACGGCATTTTGCACAGAAAACTCATAAATAGTGAAAATCACAGAATGTCAGGGATAGAGAGAACCTCAAAATCATGTAGTTAAACAGAGTCACTTTACAGATGGAAATCCTGAGACCCAGAGAGGGGATGAGACCTGACCAACGCCATGCAGTGGCCCTGGACTTCCAGCCTAGTAGGCTTTCTAGAGGGCAGCAGAAAGCAACAACTTGTAATTATGCTATATAAGTTCTTGTTGTTTCCTAAAAGGATCTCTGGTTATTTAAGGTCCATAACTGGGATCCACATGGACTTGAGCAGTCAGTAAGCACTGTGCCACCTGGTAATCCAAAAGGAAAGTGGCAAGATCTGGACCAGGTGAAAGACAGCAAGTAGAGAAAATATGACTGAGAGGCAACGCCTTGGAAAAGAAATCAGGATAAGCAGCAGAGAAGAGAAGAGAGTGCAAAGCAAGGAGGGTTAAGATGACTCCAGAAACAGCCACACAGAAAAGGTATCAAGGAAAGAAAGTAGCAGAACCCTCCAAAGCCTCCTCAAAAACCAAGATTAATTCTGATAAGTGCTCTCCTGAGTAAAGTTCCAGAACCAAGTCTCCAGAAACATTTCATGTGGCATGAAAACAATTCAATCTCCAAAGACAATTAGCACTTCTGACCTGGCCTAACCTTCACAGCAGCACATAATCTCCCTAACTTCTCACTGAGAAGGCTGAGCTATGCTCCAAATGGGAAAAGTTAATCAAGCAATTTTAATAATCCTAAGAAATGGCCTATAAATAAAGTATCAAAGTAATGACAATTAAGATAAAAAATTCATGCTAAGCAATGTGTTGACTCTTTCTGGCCCAGAAGAGTTAAAGTTGGATCTTCCCAAAGCTCTTGGGGCAAGGAGGGTTAAGCCTACACTCAATATGCTTGAGCAGAAGGCAGGACCCGGGGCGGAAATCACTGTGGTCAGTGGAAAACTCACGTCCATCTTGGAAATGAGTAACAGCTGCTGTCTGATGCGCAGGAACACGGAATCGAAGGCCAGCTGGTGTGCCTGCTGGTTAAGCCGAGTCAGGGCCGCCCGAGGCGAAGACAGCAGGTTGTGATTACTTGACCCTTTTTCCTAAGACAAGAAAATGCAAAAAGTAGTTTGTTAGGCCCTAAATCCAACCGAGGTATTAGCTAGTTAAACATTTTGAAAAACCACCGAGAAAAAAATAGTGAGAGGGATTCTATACAACAGGGGTTCCCAAACCCGGCTGTACCCCCAGGCCCCCTGGGAAACGTGCTGAGTTACAGATCCACATGCTCCACCCCAGAACTACTGGATCTGAGTCCATCAGGGCTGGAACCCAGGAATCAACATTTTTAACTTACTTTCCCAGGTGATTCTGATGCATTTAAGCTAACATGAGCTCACGGATTGGCAGTTTAGGAAAAATTAACCTGTGACCATCCCTCAGGGACAGAGAAGGAGGGAGAAAAAGGTCAGAAGCTTCAGGTATAAACAAAAGAATGACGATTCCCAGGGAGGTCAGGTCAATTATACTCGACTGAAAGCCAGAGTATGTACAACCTGTGTGAGTCCCAAGGAATTCCAAACAGCCTGAGAAAATACAGAGATGGAAAATGTAACCTTAGTTTTGCTATTATAAATGAACTGATTACAACAGGCATAAATCAGATTAGCAATAAAGATAAACAGAGTTGCTTTAACTTAATCACAGATGAATGAGTTTACAGAATTGCTCTAAGGAGTGTTTGTCAAGCTCAGTGCAGCCAGTTGGTGGGTCAGGGTGCAGAGAGAAGGGGAGACCTGGGAGGGTAACACGGAAGCCTCAAACATGTCCAGGCACCCTGTGCAATTCACTCCCAGAGCTCTAGGCCCCAGATAATTTGAGATTGCATTTGCTCCTGCTGGAATGGCATTGTCTCCTCTGCCTGTCATCAATAGAGTGAGTTCGAGGCAGACAAGGAAGGAAGGGGGATGGTTCTAGAAAGCATGCTCATGGCTTTCTTATAACTGTGAAGGCCATTCCCAAGGAGCTGTGTGGCTTATCCCATTTGTTGGGAAGTTTTCCTGTCCCTGGGCCCCAAGGGGCCCAAAGCTCAAAGTCAAACTAAGACAAACCAAGAGTTGAAAGAAAAAAAACAAGAAGAAACACCTATCCCCAAGTCCTTATGTTTCCATGGGAAGGAACTTGCACTAGAGCAGGCTCCTGGGGACTTGCCACCCCTGGTTCCTCCCTTGGAGGAGTGACTTCTCCAACTACTGAGTTGGGGTCTTCTTTTATGGGTTCTGCTTGTTGGCAAGCAGTACACATCTGGTCCCCTCTCTGCCACTGAATAAAAGGGAGCTAACCCCACATGGGGTCCAGGGGCTGTTCAGCACTGTCCATCTGGTTGACAAGTGATGTACAGCAAGCCTCTCTGGTTGTAGATCTAAAGTCACATTCTCTAAACTGGCTTTTATCAGTAGTAAAGATCCATCTATCCAACACCTATATCTATATGTCAATGGGTTTCAACCCAGTTTAGTTTATTAGCTCCTTAAAACCTCAACATAAATGACACAGAGAAGTGGCCACAGGTCATGCCACAGCCCGGGGCCCACACACAAAGCCAGAAAGCCTGGGTCTCAGACACAGAGAGGGTAAGTGACAAGGGGAAAACTTTCATTTGCAAGAATGCCATCGGTCTGCTCTCATACCTTGAGGGTATAAAGTATTTCCATTAACTTGGCATATTCAGCAGGGTTATCTTTCTGGAGGTAATTATATTCTTGCCATGGGTTCTTGACAGAGCTCTTCTTGTCTGTCAAGATACTATCCTGAAAACCAGCCAGGCTCCAAGGGCCGCAGGGGTCAGGCAGATACTTCCCAGCTGTGGACAAAACCCTGTAATGAAAGTGACGACCATTATGCCCCGAGCTATTTGTGAGGAACTGTCTTCTTGGAGCAGTTAGATTGCTCCTTACTAAATCCCAGGATATCCTTATGAGGCAGATTGAATCAAGGTCCAGTTTGTAAGGAAATGAAGACATCCTTCATCCTTTAGGAGTGAGCTGGACCTCAGGTGCACAATAAAAAGCATGTGTAAAAACTATTTAACACTCATGCCACCAGAATATGTCATCCCCCTAATATGACAGACAGCCTACACAGGGCAGTTCTCAGTTGACCACAATCTGGAACACTGTGTACTTTCTATGTAGACCTTTCTTACTATATGAGCAGTACGGAGTGGGACACTCAAATGCCATAGTGAGCCACCAGCACAACCATCACAGAGACTGCCGGGCAGGGTGGCAGGCTGGCTGGTCACTGGAGAACAGTGACAGCAGCTCTGTACCCACAGGACTCACCTGTCCCACACGCTGACCTTGTGCGCTGTTTGTGCTTATCACCACTGTGAAGTTTACTTTTGTGGTTTAGGTGCTAAAGAGGGCTCAACTGAGAAGCTAGTAGTTTCCAATTTCTTCAAGAAAAAATAAAACACCTAGAGGAGGTTCTACGGCTCATCAATCTCTAGCACTGCTGGGGAAAGTGAAGCTCTATCTCTAATAAGAAGGACCTTCCCTGATGCTAAAAATCCTCCACTCTGTTTTTCCTTAGCCTAACTTTACCATTCATACTTCAATGTGTCCAGAATTATATGAACAGAACAGATGTAACCAGGAGAAGAGTAATATATCCCAGTGGGGCTAATCCCCTGATCCCTCCTTTACTGTAATTTCTTACAAAAAAATTACTTTGAACATGGCAGTTTTTAGGTCACACCCAGTTTTTTCAAAAACAGATCTCCTAAGTTTGTCCAGGAATGCCTGTACTTGCAAATAAATCCTGGGGATAAGACCTTCTTCAGGAACCATTGCCAATACAAACGGCTACCTGTCTCTGCTATTAAGGTCTAGTTTTTCCTGTTGCTTGAGCCTACCAGTAATTTTGATTGGGCCTGTCGTCTGCCAAACTATAGCCAGTCCCTGCCACTGCCTTACTTCCAGTCTTCACTTGTTCTTGTCTGGAGGGCAGCAGCCTCCCAACTGGAGCTTCCCTTTCTCTACTCCTGCCATGTTCACTTAATCTGTCCTCCTAAAGGTTAGTAGAACCATTTTTCCAAAAGGCGAATCTGATTTTGTCTTTTCCCGGAAGATATTTCAGTTCCCCAGGATAAAACTAAGCATGCCTAGACATGGCACCCAGGTCCCTCCATGGCTGAACCCCTCAAATCCTTACAAACATCCCCACTACTCATCCAACTGCCCACCAACCTCACCCCACACACCAGGCTTTCCACACTTACATGTCTTGCTCACATGCTCTCTCTCTCTGAAATGCTCTCCCCTCCCCTGTGGCCAGGGGAAATCCTACTCCTTCAAAGACTAGTCCCCAAGGCTTTCTCTCTGCCAAGCCTTTCCTGATGCCCCCACTAGGCACTCGGTCCTCTGCTCCCATCAGCGTCTTGCCTCTGCTACGCATTTATCATGTGCTGTCTCATTTCTCTCCCACTAGATGGTGAGGACACAACACCAAGTGTTTTTTGACTCTGAATCCCTAGCACCTAGCCCAGTGCCTGGCACAAGGCAGGTGCTCGGTAACTGTTAAATGATAGATGACCTGGGTTTGCCCTCTGGGGACTCAGCTCTCTTTTGCAGGTTTACTGCAATATGTGTTTCAGTCTCAGGAAGCTTGGAGGAAATTGACCTCACTATATCCACCTGCCATCCAAAGTGAAGAAAACTAGATATGTTGGAAATGTTTTAAGTAGTAAAGAGCATAGTTTAAAATGTCAGAATAAATGCAACTCTAACCCCAACGTACTAATAGCATCTATATGATCTGGTCATTAGCATCTGATCTCCTATTATAGTATTTGCATTTACTAGTATTGTGAACTAAACCTTACCGAAATGAATACTTGATTTCTTCATTCATTAAAGAAATGTTTTCTCATCACTGTAATGGGCTCTAAGCTAGGTCTTGGGGATATCAGGTAAACACAGTCCTTGTCCTGGAGAAGCTCAGAGATTAATAGGGGAGTCCAACATGCACCAACATGCTTGTTGCTGTGCCAGGGGCATGCACTAAGTGTGCACAGAAGAAGGAGCATTACAATTCCACCTATTTCCTCAATTTGTTTCCTTTTCATGCCAACTTTTACCCACTCCTCAGCCATGGAAACTTAGGAATTTGTCTTGGATTCCCAAAACCTGACTGTCTTGTGAAACTATTCCACCAAGACCCTATCCTGGTGAAAATACCACTGCTTCTAAAGTAAACAGTGGGTACCAGGAAAGTACAGAGTAGCCACAGCAATCTCCCTACATCTTGTCCAAGTTGCTCAGGACAAGAGAAATCTCTCAGGTGAGATTTCAACCCAGCCCTGCCTTTACTCAGCCCATAAATCACAAAATCATCCCTTTCTACAAAGAGGTAATCTTAAGAGCACAGTAGCCAATGTCAGTCTTGTTGCTGAAGCAGTCTAGAGTGTTCTGAGCTATTGCTTCTGCTGCCCACCTGCTGGAGGGGAGTGGTCCTTGGTTGGAGTCTGGGTTCTGCAGGTGAGATTGATGGGGAGATAAGATAAGCTTTACAGGCAGCTGCCACACACGTGCTATGCAGCTTCCCAGACAGCACAGATGGCGACTTTCCCTTTCCTGGCCCAGAATTTCCAGGATGACATCACCTCTTTCAAAGGCTCCCTTGGAGACACCCAGGCTGCTCTTGTCTCACACCAAAGCTCGGCCAGGTTTCTGGCCTCTCTGGGCTGCACAATGCAGTTCGAGAGGCTCATCCTTTATCTATCCTGTCTCCATTCGTCCTCCTAACCAGATCTTTCCTTACCATTTGGAGTGTAATATTTGACTTCATTAAAAGGTTAGGGAAGATGTGTGTATCCTGATATGGAAAAGTGTCTAATACACACACACACAGAGAAACACAAGTTTACGGGCAGACACTGATCTGTGAGAAAGGGCAGTATGGGGGTGACACTCACACTCCGATGACTCAGGGATGTCAAGGTTCAAATCACTGCCTCTCAGACACAGCTTTTCAACAAATAATTTCTTTTTACCTAAAAAGCTATTACCTATAACAAAGTCTATGACTCAATGTTCCCCTATCTGTAAAATGGGGATAAGAAGAGTACCTACCTCTTCAACCACTGGGTGGATTAATGAGTTAATTCACATAAAGTCCTTAATGTCAGTGCTTAATAAATGCTAAAGAGTGAGGGACAGGGAGACTATTAATGTTTTTTCTGGAAAGAAGGATTTTTAAAGTGAGTAGATTTTTAGTTTTTATTTTGTATACTTGTAAACTGTTTTGATTTTTGCAACGAACAATTACTATAATTAAGAAAATTATAAGCTACCCGTATTTCTTTTAAATACCTAAGTACTAAATTTTCACCTCTTCTTGGGAGTCCCCTGTGACTAACCGGGACCTCCTCACCCCTCCGCCACACCCTCCTCTCACTGCGTGCACGTGGTGGGGAGTGTGCGGTTTACTTCATTTATATTATTTACACACATTCCATTGGATGCCTGTGGTGCTTTGGTTTTATTCACTCCACGAAGTCACACAATTTCTGTGCTGGGCGTTTGGGAGTCAAGCACAGCAACAGCTGCTCCGATTCCACTCTGCCGCAAGAATTTCCCCACAATGAGAACCATCACAAAAAATCTTGGACTTGAAGACAGTCCATGGTCTCAGAAACGAAGGAAGACAGAGTCATGAGAAGAAGAGAGAGCCAGCAGCATGCAGACTCTGAGGCTAGTCTGACCTTCCTTGGTAACTCATCCCCACCTCCCACCCAGCCCCACTCAGCCCTGTCTCCCACCCAGTCCCCACTGGGCCTCAGCTTTCATTTCGCTTTGTACCACTGCCCCAAATTCCAGCACCCAGAGATCACTTTAAGGCAATAAAGAATCATCCTGGAAGGAGGTTAAGGGACTTCTGGTCCAGCAAATGACTGTAAAAAACAGACTTCTTCCCTTTAACTCCTAAAGAATAGACAGCTGTACCAAAAGAAAGCGAGATTTAGCTGAAAAAAAGAAGGAAATCTGGGAAGTTAGAGCCCTTTGAAGGGAAAACTAGTCCAATGGGGATACTTCAGGCAATGTAAAAGCCCTGGAAGGTATTGGAAGAGAGGAAGGGGATAGAACAAATTTTTCTAGGGCAGAACCCCAAAATTCTCTTTGATACACAGCCCTTCAGTGGCACAGAATTCTGTGGCAGAACCCAGAAGACAGGGTGTCTGGGTTAATCCGCATTCTGTAGGCTGGCTCCGGGGACTTAACCATCACCTGTAACACTGTTTCTATAGGGAAATTTATTTTGAGTCAGTCCCAACAATTGACTTACAAACAAGCAGTTGGAACCCAGCCCATTCATAATTTGGAGACAACATGTACTATTTCCTCATTAAGGCTGAAACCACCATATCTAACCAAAATCATGTGACCACTGCCAAGCAAGACAGAGGCTTGCCCTGTTTAGGTGCTCAATAAATGTTTAATGATGACAATAATGACACCTTGTATCTGGGTACAGAGAGTCCTGAGTCCTGCCGCTTTCAGATTTGACCATATGTTGTTCTTGCTGTACTATGTTCTAGACCAAGTTCCTCCCAACCAGGAACCCCAGGAACTAGATAACAATGACACTTCTCTCCTACCTGTTTGCTAGCTGCTGCTCAAAGTCCCCACACTGCCGCAAGAGCTCTCCACAGGTGGCTATTATCCTAAACAAAACAAAAAGCACTTCACGTTCAAGTATTTCAAATGCTGGACAAACATTGTTCTCATTCATAAAAATTCTAACTATTCATTCCTTTTGGTGGTGCTGGGTTCTGGTAAAACAGTTAACCATCTGATGGCCAAACTGAAATGTTTCATTAATTAGTAATTATTATAATAGGTAAATGCTGGTCCCTTCTAATAACCTCCACGTCACTGGCCTCTCTGCTATGAACCACAATTCTATCCATAGTTGACATTTCCAAAATACTGGGCTTTGTTCTTAAGAAAATGGAGTAGAAATACTTTTTATCTAAAATTTTAAAATCAAAATTATTTAATATTTGTTAGATGTCTGCTATCTGCAAGACACGGAAAACTGTTTTGATACTGGAAGTATCTCTCTGATCACATGAAATGCAGATAAAGATTAATCCATTTGTTTCTCAGGGGTAAGCCTGAATGATCATCATATCTGCATTCAATAATCCTTTAATTTTCAAGTAATTTTATGCCAGGCCTCAAACTCCAGCCACTGAGTCCTTCAACACCAAACTCATAATGTCTGGACAAATCCAAGGATTAAAAACATCTTAAGTCTAGTTAACTTTTAACTTTCTCTAAAGGTGCCTATCATCACCAGGGTATCTACGCATTCCATCATAAGAAAGGTTTATGAGAAAGTAAAATATTCCACTCCCCTCAGGTGCAACAGAACAAACTTGAACATAATATTTTCCAGTGTACCAAGCCACCACAGATTATAAGGGATACAGTTAGTATCCAGACCATTAAATTTCATCAAAAAAATAAAGAAGTCCAGAACATACCCCAGGAGGCAATAATCCAAAATGGTCCTGGATCTACCCTGACAGCCCTTGGGGGGTCTGGATCTGCTCCAGCATGGGCCACCACTGAGAACTACATGTGTCACGGGCACTCTGCACATATCACCCAGGCTGGGGGTCAGGTAAGACATGTAAGCGGCGACATGGGCCAGGTGAAGAGCAGCTTCTCTCTTTAGAATGTATATCCACGAAGAATGGTTTTAAGGGAAAGAAACTTCTAGCTTGCTTTTTATCTCAGCCTAACCATGTAGCTGTGAGACCATGTGGGAGAGGAGAGAACCACAGCACAACAGAAAACACACGCCCCAGTCTCAGGTGGGCAAGACTCAGCTGCCAGCCTCAGGGAATGACGGTGACAATGCAGGCACAGTACGGCCAGAGCTCCTAATTTTGTAAGTGACATTAGAAATCTGGATTATGTTAAATCTTGTTTTTAAATGGTGGCAACAAATCTAATTTTTTAAAAAGTGCTATGATCAAACATGTCCAAAGGTTAGATCGGGCCACAGGCCAGCAGTCTGCATTTTCCGGCTAGACATGTCAAAGGCCAAACCTTCTCAGCCACTGCTGATCGCACACCCACCAGGCCTTAAGGCTTGGGCCAACAGCCTAGTGGCCCACAGGTCACAACCGCTATCCCAGAATCTGGCCACCAACAACTACTTGAGAGGTCACGTCAGTGCCTTTCACTGAACTCTTATATGGCCCTTTCTAGGCCAAATAACATTGCTTTTCCATTTAGTACCATGGTTCTTAGATCCAGAAATAGGATCCAATCAGCTGTGCATTTTCTAAAATATAAGCTTTAAGTTATTTAGGTCTATAAAAACTATGGGCTAAGGGGGGAAAAAAATCTCCCACCAAATATTTAAAAATCTGAATCATTAAAGGAGATGAGGCATTGATAAAGAACTTTTAAAAAATATTTTAAGAACTAGAGGGATCTTTTTTCTTGATTGGGTTTTTGTTTATTGGCTTGTTTTTAGAACCTAGAGTATTTGCTTTTAAAAAGTCAATGAAAAAAAATGAACCCCTCACAAACACATTTATCATTTTTATATACTATATGATGCATGTTTATTCTTATTACATTAGGCACAAGCTTAAATTACAATCCCTACTTTACCTAATGGAGTTCTGAAAAGCTGTCCAATCTTCTTGAAAAATGGAGTTGGGAGGAATATCGTCAAGTTTGCATTTCTTTCGTATTGACAGGAGAGTATTAGTGAAATCAGACACATACCTACAGGGAAAGGGAAAACATGACAAGGGTGTCATCATCAACTCCCCAACTCTGAACAAACTGCTAATGACCTCAAGACCATCTTTAGAGGCTGCCTCTCACTGAGGCCTGAGACTACCTGTAAGCCTCTGACCACAAAAAGGTCTTCTCTGTGTGGCAAGACCACCTTTATCACCTGGCAGAGCAGCTTCAAGAGAGATGCTAAATGAGAAGGGAACATGAAAGTAGACTGAAGGCCAGAAGCCCCTCCCTCACATACTGCTATTTGTTCTGGCTGTACAGACATACTTTTCCTTCACAGCACCTCACACACTGTAATTAAATAACTTGCTTAATGTTTATTGCTGTTGCTAGACTTTAAGCGTTGTGAGAACAAGGACTGTCCTTTGTAGCTCATAATTATATTCCCAGGAACTAGCATAGAGCTAGTCATAAAGGAGACACCTGGAAATAGCTCCCGAATGAATGAAGGACTTGTACTGCAGCCTTGGGCAAGGACCTCAGTGTCTCTGGGCCTTTAAAATAGACTAAATAGTGTCTTCTGTATTGCCTCACCGAGTAGTTGTGATGATAAAACTAAATAAATTACATCAAAGTTCTCTGAAAAGCACAAAAATGAAAGCCGCTGTAGGGTGGTTTTGTTTCTAAGGGTGTAAAGTTCTTGGAACATGAACAAATAAACGCGTGTCCCTGGGACAGAGGGTGAGGAGAATGAAGAGTGGAGTCATGTCCTCTGGAAGCCAAGGAACCTATGACATCGGTGTGCCGCACAAGAAGCCCTGCTTCTCTCCCTTCCCAAACCGAAGCTCAAAGTGAGGAAAGCAGAACACCATGGCCCAGGGCACAGCCCTGAAAAGTCAGTCTGTATGGTGGAAAGAAAGGCCATGCAAAGAACCAAGTGGAAGAAACTGCTTCAGACCACTCCACTAACTGCAAATGACGTTGCTGCTCCTTTATAAAGACCTTCAGCTTTAAAGCAGAAAGCTGCAGAAACCAAAATCCCACTGACAGCACCTTGCCTTTGTACCAAGACAGGGGACAGCTTTCTAGGGTTATTAGTCCTTGAAGAGAGAGGGATGGGCCTCAAGGACAAATTGGCAGGGGAATGTTAAGGAGCATAATAGTGCTTTAGCTGCGGAGGTTAAACAACTGTTACCACCCTGCAACTATAACAAATATGCACAAGAAGAAAACGCCATCCAACAACCCACACCCTCTGCGAAGCTCCTTTCACAGAGCCCCCATGGTGAGCAGGCAGCAGCACATTTGGGGAGAGGGAGTTTTGTTTAGCAACAGGCACAGCTATATGAAAATGCTTTTTATAGTTCACTATCCCTCAGTCTAAAATTCTAAATGGGTTTATTATGAAATCTCAGAAGGAAGTGTAGCTTTTATCACACCATTTTTGTCCTCAAACCCTCCAACTGTCTCTCACAATATACATTTCCAAGTGAGAGTCGCTGCGTTAGGGGCTTTCATGACATGCTTTCAGTTAATACTTACAATCTCTATGGAAAGGAGATACTATTATCATCAATTTATTCAGAGAAAAGACCTCAAGACTCAAAGAGGAGCCCTGACCTGCCCAAGGTCCCAGCTAGTAAGTTGGCCAGGATCTAAGCCCAGGCTGGTCCAACTCCAGAGCCCATGTACCCATCACAGCCTTCACACCCCTCCTTCTTGAACCACCTTGTTGGCTACTGTATTCTATGTTGCACCTGAGTTCAAGGTAGGGCAATCTACTCCTGCCTCCCCTGCATGCCCCATCCTCCCCACCCCTACCACCCTGATGTCCTTCCCCAACTCCTCCTCACCACTGAACAATGTCCCATTTGAACCCTGTTCAAGTTAACTTTGACCTAATTTCCCCAACTCATTTTATCAACATTAGCTATTTTGGTAACGTCAAAATCTTCCCTTCCAGAGAAGGTGGCCTGGTTTCACCAGATAGCCTTTTGTACAGTTTGAATGTTTAATACAGATATGTATTATTTTTAAAAACAAAGTAATCAAAATAACCAACAGAAGAACTAAAAATAAAACTATTTAATACAATGAACTCAGAGAAGCAGGGGGGAAGAGAGGAATAGCCCTTACTTTCGAAAGCTTAAGTCCTCACTTTTCATAGTGGAAAGTCAAGAGATGATATTTAAAGTTGCTAAACAAAAAATCTTTAAAGTTTAGAGGGGAGAATTAGAAGACTGAAGGCAAGATATTGAAAACTTTTTACTTCTGAGAAGAAGGACTAAAGGAGGCAGGAAAGGAAGAAGACTTTCACTTTCTTACATCATTTTGTATTTCTGTGAATTTTTCTAAAAGCATTATTTTTGTTATTTCCTAAAAAAAAAAATTATGGATCTCAAAAAATAATTTTCCATCCACAAAATCCTGTGGTGGCAGAAAGAGGAAGAGGTAAAATGTTATCTGATTAAACTTGTTGCCGATGATTCTCTTTCTTTGGGCACACAGTTGGGCTCATCTGGTCACATCTGTCTGTGAGCAGGGCACCCCGCATGTCTACACTGCAGCTGCCCTGGGAGGTGCTGACTGCCCAGGGCAGTGATGCAGAGTGCTGGGTCCAAGGGCAGACTTCACAGGGGGATGTTCAGTATTGCCACATCAACAAGAGCTCCCTAAATACACTACAGCAAAACAGCATTCAGTTCAATAAATGGAAGCTCTTGAGACTCAGGGTAAGTTCGTTCTGGAACAAACTACCAATGGAAGGTCTCTTGGAGAACATAAGACTGTATTTGTCTATATGCTAGAAACTGGAGAAAATAATGAACCTCCCTCTGAGTCCTTACACCTCAATTACACAGGTCAGAGAATTCAGCCTTATACTGCTTTCTTTTTCTTCTTTCTGACAAAATTTAACTTTAGTTTCCTTTCCTCCCTCCCTCCTCCCCTTCCTCTCTCCCTCCTTCTGTCCCTTCTTTCTTTCCTTCCTTTCTTTCATTCCCCAATTCTTCCAAATTTCCCCAGCACTGGGCAACCACTAATCTATTTTCTACTCTAAAGATTTGTCTTGGCCGGGCGCGGTGGCTCACGCCTGTAATCCTAGCTCTCTGGGAGGCTGAGGTGGGCGGATCGTTTGAGCTCAGACCAGCCAACCAGTTTGAGTTCGAGACCAGCCTGAGCAAGAGCGAGACCCCGCCTCTACTATAAATAGAAAGAAATTAATTGGCCAACTAATATATATAGAAAAAATTAGCCGGGCATGGTGGCACATGCCTGTAGTCCCAGCTACTTGGGAGGCTGAGGCAGCAGGATTGCTTGAGCCCAGGAGTTTGAGGTTGCTGTGAGCTAGGCTGATGCCACGGCACTCACTCTAGCCTGGGCAATAAAGTGAGACTCTGTCTCAAAAAAAAAAAAAAAAAGATTTGTCTTCTCTGGACATTTCATATACATAGAATCATAACATGTGAAGCCAGTCTGGCTTCTTTTACTTAGTATGATGTTTACATTGCTTTTTCATTTTATATTTTTAATTACATAAGAAATATATGAATTTATGCTCCTTTTTAAAGAATCAAAAAAAAAAAAAATAGCCAGGTGTGGTAACTCACACCTATAATCCCAGGACTTTGGGAGGCTGAGATGGGGGGATTGGTTTAGGCCAGGAGATAGAGACCCCATCTCTACAAAAAAATTAAAAAATTAGCCAGTGTGATGGTGCATGCCTATAGTCCTAGCTACTCAGGAGGCTGGGCCAGGAGGATCACTGGAGCCCCAGAGTTGGATGTTGCAGTGAGCTATGATTGGGCCACTGCACTCTGGCTTGGGTGATAGAGTGAGATCCAGTCTCAAAAAAAATAAATAAATAAAATAAAAAAATAACAAATAAAGCTAAATCCCTATAAACTATCATCCCAGTTCTTCTCCAGCTCCCCAAGGTCAACCACTGTTGTAAGTCTATTACCTAACCTTCCATATCAGTGTTTAGCAAACTTTTTCTGTTAAGGTCCAGATAGTAAATGTTTCTGGCTTTTTGAGTCACAAGGTTTCTGTCCCAACTACTCAACTCTGCCTTCATCATAGGAAGGAATTATAGGCATAGATAAGTGAAAGGGCATGGCTGTGTCCCAATAAAACTTTATTTACAATTAAGCTGAAATTTTTAATTTCAATTAAATTCAATGAGTAAAAACCATTTTTCCCTTCCTGGTTATACAAGGACTTAATTTCTTCAATTATCTAACTTTTCCTTCCCATATTCTCTCTCTGCTTACTGGACTATGCCTATCAGCTAACAAATAAAATCTAGCATCTCGTATAAAACTTCCTATACCGCCATCCCACAGTAAAACTTCTCTGGCAGGCCAGATTTGACTCATGAGCTGTAGTTTCACCCCTGCCATTCTATAGGAATGTATAATGCATTTTAAAGCATAAGAAAAGACCCATTCAGAACATGTGGAAAAAGGCAACATCTGAAAAAACAAAAAAGGAAATAATTAAAACAATTTAAAAAAAAGAAAAAAGAAAAGACCCAGAACAGGGGTTGACACTCCTAGTTTTTTTGTAAATAAAGTTTTATTGCAACACAGTCACACTCATTCATTTATGTATTGTCTATGGCTATTTTCACACTACAAAGGCAGAGTGCTACTGCAAGTGTCTATTGCAAAAAAGACCATAAGGCTCACAAAGCCTAAAATACTTACTATTTGGCTTTTTGCAGAAAAAGTTTGCTGAATCCTACTATAGAAAATATACCCTATTTTTTTTAATAGGGTAAAATGAGTATACCCTATATTATTCTGCAACTTGCTTTTTTTTCCACTCAACAATACATTTTTGAGATCTATCCATGTTGATATGTATAGATCTGATTAAGAATTGTTAAATTAAGTCAAATTTGGCCTAAACCCGTCTCCATACTTGGATGATAAAGTTTGGCACCAAGCAACCTCCTCCATACATAGTGAACTGTACTCTAGTTTGATGTGTAAGTTGTAACTTAACCTAAAAGAATACCCTTGTAATCAATTAAGTCTTAGTCAATCATAGCAGCCAAACCCTCAGCCAATCCCAGGCTAAAAACTGCCAAATTATGCCCAGATAGGGCAACACCAAACTGCACCAATCAGGTAATCTCTGTATGTCATTCTCTGTTTCCTGGTTATAAATAGAGCTCACCAGGTAAAAGGTATGGGCATTTTGCACCATCTTTGGTCCAGAATGCTGCCCAGTTCTAGACCCTTTTACTTGCTAAAATAAACTTTGTTAAATTTAATTTGTTTAAGGTTTTTTTTTAAAACATACTTTAATTGCTGCAGCCATTGCCTAATGATGGACATTTAGGTTTCTTCAAATGTTCCACTATTATAAACAATGCTGCAATGAACATCCTTAAAAACATCTTCTTGGGCCGGGAGCGGTAGCTCACGCCTGTAATCCTAGCACTCTGCGAGGCCGAGGCGGGTGGATTGCTTGAGGTCAGGAGTTCAAAACCAGCCTGAGAAAGAGCAAGACCCCGTCTCTACTATAAATAGAAAGAAATTAATTGGCCAACTAATATATATCTAGAAAAAATTAGCCGGGCATGGTGGCGCATGCCTGTAGTCCCAGCTACTCGGGAGGCTGAGGCAGGAGGATCGCTTGAGCCCAGGAGATTGAGGTTGCTGTGAGCTAGGCTAATGCCACGGCACTCACTCTAGCCTGGGCAACAAAGTGAGACTCTGTCTCGAAAAAAAAAAAAAAAAAAATCTTGGGCTCAGGTGCACATATTTCTGCAGGATTCAGAGCAGGAACACGTAACACATGCATTTTTAATTGTGACAGATACTTTCCTTCAATGTGGCCAGCCCTGTCTCCAGACCCCCACCTCCCCCCCAGCCTTACTTGGCAAAAAGGGATTTCAGAGCTTCCAGCAGGCCACAGGTCCCCAGGCCATTGGTGAATCTGGCACATCTGTCAACAGCTGCAGACGCCAGACCAAACAGCTTTTTCACAGAGTGGCTCAGCTCCTGCACACAGTCAATCACTTCCCCATGCTCCTGGTCAGCAAACACAGACAAACAAAAGCGCATCGGACTCAAGACTACCTGAATAGACAACATTAGGATGAAAGGAAACTTCTAAGCCCTCTCATCTGTGGTAAAATCACTTAGTAAGGATATCAGAAATACAATCCCAAATTGTAACGGATCTTCTAGAGATTGAGCCAGGGGAGAACAGTGTAAGTGGTCAGTGAGATCATAGAAATTAACTAACTCCTGGCCAAAAAGCATGACCAAATGTGTAGTTCATTCTAATATTTTTCATTTCTTTCTTATTTTCCTGTGATTATTAAGATGGCATCTCAGGCCAGGCGTGGTGGCTCACCCCTGTAATGCTAGCACTTTGGGAGGCCAAGGTGGTAGGATCACTTGAGGCCAGGAGCTCAAGACCAGCCTGAGCAAGAGCGAGACCCCATCTCTATAATAGAAAAATCAGCCAGGTGTTCTGGCACACGCCTGTAGTCCCAACTACTTAGGAGGCTGAGGCAGGAGAATCGTTTGAGCCCAGGAGTTTGAGATTGCAGTGAGCTATGATGATGATACTACACTCTAGCCAGGGTGACAGAATGAGACCTGTCTCAAAAAAAAAAAAAATTGATGGCATCTCTCCCTCTGGCTCTCAAGGTAGGATTCAAGTTCTCCATATCAGATACCCTAAAAATATGTAGGAAAAGAAAAATGCTTCCTTCAGGGGCAAGAATGTAACTGAAGCATAACAGACTTTCTAGGTACATCCCTAGAAAACAGGAAAATAGCAAGAGGCAGGAGATCTAAACTACTGTGAGGTCAATTCTTAAATGTCAGCTTACCTCATGCTAGACAACCTTATGACTTGAAAACCAAATATCTGCAATGGAAATGGCCTTGATTTCAACCCTGATGCCCACACAGTGAACCTGCACCTATAGCATTGACCATGAATGCTAAGCTGTGCCTATTTGCATATCTTCCTCAAAGAAAAGAACACCTTAATAAGAAATTACTAAATCAGGGAGATAATTGACTTAACTCCAAAAGATGTAAGCCTTGCATTTTAGTAAATCTTTTTTTTTTTTTTTATATTTATTAGTTGGCCAATTAATTTCCTTCTATTTATAGTAGAGATGGGGTCTCGCTCTTGCTCAGGCTGGTCTCGAACTCCTGAGCTCAAAGGATCCACCCACCTCGGCCTCCCAGAGAGCTAGTATTACAGGCTTGAGCCACCGCGCCCGGCCGATTTTAGTAAATCTTTACTGAGGATTTTAAACAGAAAATTGGTAGCATATCTGTGGCCTCATTTTAATTCGGATTGCAAGAAGCCATAAAGCACATAAAGCCTGGTTTTTTGCACGCCTGATCCCACCCCTGACCCTCTGCCAGACTTGGTAGAGCCTGGCAAACAGAATGCTTCCTAAATGGTGACAGTCCGGATTGTGACATTACCAAAGGCATGGCGCTGATCTGGATGAGGAGGTTGTTCTTCTCCATGTCCCCATACTTGAGCTGGTAGAGTTTGTATGGCCCATACACAGCATCCACCAGCTCTGTGACTTTCACCAGGTTGTGCTCATCTTTAGGGAATCAGAAATGAAAAACAATAATGAACAAAGAATCAGAAATTAATTGCTGGAAAGCAATAGGCGAGAGGTGCTCTACTAGAACCTTCCCCATTTTATCTTCGGAAGTGACTCTATTTTTGTTAATCTGTTTTTATTATTCATGGAATCTTCTTCAACAATCAGTTCAGTAAATATCTGGATAAATTTGGGCTTTGTGCACTGTTTGCCTAAAGCACTATTAAAGACACCTTAATCTCACAACCCATCATAGTTAAGAATCCCTTCAAATGATAATTGTCATCAGGGTCAGGTTCGAGAAGATCTGCTACAGAGAAAAGCCTCTGTCAGAAGAACATTTTCCATTTCAAGTGTTCCTAAACAGGATACCCCATACACTAGGCATTCCAAAAATTCCTGTGTTCAACCACATAAAAATTTAAAACTCATTTGTATCAAAAATATAAACATGCATATTCTATGAAACACCAATTCAACTGCGAAGAATTATTCCAAAGAAATCAACAAATATACAGATATGGTGCACACAGAAGGATGTTCATGGAAACATTGCTCAGAATTAGAAAGTTTAGGAAATAATCTTGACAGGGAATGGGTAAATGTAGCAGCCTACTTACTGATCTCCTCTCATCATTCTTGTCCCCTCCAATTCCTCCTCCACATTGAGGCCAGAAAAATAATCCACAATAGAAATCTGATCACATTACTGCCCTACTTGTAACTTTTTACTAACTTCCACTGCTCTTTGGTTGAAGTCCAAAATCTCTTCTATCACCTACAAAGCCCTGCATTGCATGATCTCAGGAAGGGAAAGATAGTGGCAGTTAAAGAGTGACGGTTCTTTATCAAAACTCTACTGACTGCGTACAAATGACTTAGCTTTCTATGCCTGTTTCCTTCAACTATAAAAAGATAATTATGGCATCAATTTTACAAGGGTTTTGTGGAAATTAGGTAAAATAATGTGTGTCTAGCATGTGGTAAGCATTCAATAAACACCAACTATTTTTATCATTCCTTCTACAGTCTCACCCTCCTTCGCTCTTCCTCTAGCTCCCAGCCTTCTCCCAGTTCCTAAAAGCCCATGTTCCCTGTAGTCACATGCTGATCCTTCTGTCTTCCCTATCCCTCCTCATCTAGTTAACTCCTACTCCTTAATACTAACTCAGCTCAAGTCTGCCAGTCTTTGTTTATATATTCTTAGAACCATTTGCTTTTCTTTAAAGCACTTTCTCACTTTGTAATTATACATTTCATTAGTGTGATCATGTGAATGAATATACATTATATGAAAGCAGGGACTGTATCTGCTTTTGCTCAGCATTGCATCCTCACCAAGCAGTACTCCAGTACTACTCCATTTATACTTGAATGAATAAATTAAATATATTTGACCTATCCATAATGCAGTTGTGAAAGTAATTGCATATATTAATATATATTATATATATATATGAGATAAGCATACATACTGTTGGTAATTAGGATTCTCACTGCAAGAAAATGGGAGATGCAAATGGGTATGCAAGAAATAAAAATCCTATGGTGCTAGATTTGATTAGGAAATATTAGTATAAACTGGCAATTCTTAAAAAATACATATTTCCTAGCTCTCTCCACCATAAGAGCCTACAAGTAATGATGCCCCAGCAACACTGAACATTCCTGGTGCCCAGATCTTGGTTTCTAAATACCATTTCCCACTAGAAGAAACAAAGCTTCCTAGGAAAATGACATTCCAGATCTGAGGCAAGGGAAAGTACATGGTGTTCCTGGAATATTTTGTGTCAAAAAGCAAGGAAGCACCTGAAGACTGATAGGGATGTGTCAAAAAGATACAGGAACCAGCTTGAAGCGGCAACCACAGTCTAATTCTGAAATAATTTGGACATCAAAATGAATGATGCTAATGGATCCTAACACATGGAATTAAAAAAAGAATCCATGAGTTCATGTTGATATCAGAGAGAAAGGAAAATCTCATCTTTACAAAAGAATGCTACCAAATAAATGTAGAAGGAATAATAGAATTAGGAAATCATCATTTTATAATCAATAATATAAAAGTTTATGCAGGCAAGGATTATCAATGGATGCAAAAATCCCTTGGTAAATGTTTCTTGGGAAGTGCTATATTGCTATGGGCTTACAGCATCATCCTATAGATTACTTATTAATTACAAAGAGGAAAAGGTATCTTGACAATGGAGAGACCTGATAGATACATTTTCCAAGTGATTAACCCATTAGCAACAATTTGACATATGTCTCCTGATGTGATGCAACAGGAAGTATACATCATCACCAAGGTAGTATTCTTACCCCAAAAAAAGTTTGATATAAATCTAATCAGGAGGAAAAAACCTGATAATGCCAGAATGTGGGACATTCTACAAGAAAACTACCCTGTCTTCTTCAAAGATGTCAATGTCATGAAAGACAAAAGAAAGGTGAAATGACTGTTTTAGATGAAAAGAGATTAAAGAGGATAAGCGAATGTAATGTATGTACATTGATTAGGCCTCAATGACAGTCAGACTGTATATTAGATGACAATATGGAATCAATATTAAATTTTTTGTATGTGATAATGGTAACAAAATAATCTCTTAAAAACATATTTAAGTATATACACAAATATATACTCATATATAATCTCTATACATATAAATAATCTAAAATGCTATTTCTGAATGGCAGGTTGAGAATGATTTTTTCCTTCTTTGTATTTTCCTGATTTTTCTATAATGAATACATATTGCTGATTAATTATGAAGTCAATCTAAATTATTCTTTTTCTTTTTTTTTTTTTTTTTTTTTTTTTTTGAGACAGAGTCTCACTTTGTTGCCCAGGCTAGAGTGAGTGCCGTGGCGTCAGCCTAGCTCACAGCAACCTCAAACTCCTGGGCTCAAGCAATCCTGCTGCCTCAGCCTCCCGAGTAGCTGGGACTACAGGCATGCGCCACCATGCCCGGCTAATTTTTTCTATATATATTAGTTGGCCAATTAATTTCTTTCTATTTTTATAGTAGAGATGGGGTCTCGCTCTTGCTCAGGCTGGTCTCGAACTCCTGAGCTCAAAGGATCCGCCCACCTCGGCCTCCCAGAGAG
>VSMD01093390.1:0-29052 GCA_008750895.1 Mirza zaza
AGATTTTTAATTGCTGTTTCTATTTCAGCTGTTGAGATTGGTCTGTTCAGGGAATCTATTTCTTCCTGGTTGAGCCTAGGGAGGCTGTGTGTTTCTAGAAATTTGTCCATTTCCTCCACATTTTCCAGTTTGTGTGCATAAAGATTTTTGTAGTATTCATAAATTATATCTTGTATCTCTTTGGGATCAGTTGTGATATCTCCTTTTTTGTTACTGATGGAGCTTATTAGAGATTTCTCTTTTTTGCTTTTCGTTAGCTTAGCCAATGGCGTGTCAATTTTGTTTATTTTTTCAAAGAACCAACTTTTAGTTTTACTAATCTCCTGAATAGCTTCCCTGTTTTCAATTTCATTTAGTTCTGATTTGATCTTGTTGATTTCACCACTTCTGCTGGGTTTGGGGCTGGTCTGTTCTTCTTTTTCCAGCTCTTTGAGTCGTTTCATTAGATTGTCTATTTGTGATCTTTTTTCTTTTGCTTATAGGCATTTATGGAGATAAACTTTCCTCTCAGAACTGCTTTAGCTGTGTCCCAGAGGATTTGATAACTTGTCTCTCCATTGTCATTTTCTTCATAGAATTTTTTTATTTCCATCTTGATTTTTTCATTTATGAAGTAATCATTTAGTAGGAGGTTGTTTAATTTCCACGTTTTTGTGTAGAAATGTGAGTTTCTGTAAGGGTTGATTTCTACTTTTATTCCACTGTGATTCGAGAAGGTACATGGTATGATTTCTATTTTTTTAAATTTCTTGAGATTTACTTTGTGTCCTAGGACATGGTCAATCTTAGAGAATGTCCCATGAGCTGATGAGAAGAACGTATATTCAGTGGATTTTGGGTAAATTGTCCTGTAAATGTCAGTCAGACCCAGTTGTTCCAGAGTTTTTTTTAAGTCCATTATTTCTTTATTAATTTTCTGTTTGGAGGATCTGTCTTGTGCCATCAGTGGGGTGTTGAAATCTCCGGTGATTATGGAGTTGCTATTAATCCATTTGCTTAGGTCCAGTAAGGTTTGCTTTATGAAACTGGGTGCACCTAATTTGGGTGCATATATATTTAAAATTGTTATCTCTTCTTGTTGAACTGTGTCCTTCACCATTATATAATGACCCTCTTTGTCGTTCACTACTTTTGTTGGTTTAAAAACTAAATCATCTGAAATTAGAACTGCCACGCCAGCCTTCTTTTGGCTTTCACTTCCCTGGAATACTGATCTCTCCACCCCTTTACTTTTAGTCTATATGCATCCTTGTAGGTTAGATGTGTTTCCTGAAGACAGCATATACTTGGCCTGTATTTTCTTATCCATTCAGCCAGCCTATGTCTCTTGAGTGGAGAGTTTAAGCCATTCACATTTATTGAGAGAACTGATAGGTAAGGTAGATTATTGTTCATTCTGTTCAGTTGGATGTTGTTGGTTTGATTTCTCTCTTGAGCCATTGTATTATCTGGCCTTTAATCTTTGGGTTTTGGTTGTTTTTATATTTGTGAGTTTTTATTATGGTGTTCCATGAGTAACACTGTTTTGAGTACTTGTAGGGCTGGTCTTGTCTTGGTGAATTCTATGAGAGTTTGCTTGTCTGAGAATGTCTTTATTTCTCCTGCATATATGAAGCTTAGTTTTGCAGGGAATAAGATTCTAGGCTGGGCATTGTTTTGTTTCAGAAGAGTGAGAATGGGGCCCCAGTCTCTCCTTGCTTGTAAAGTCTCAGTAGAGAAGTCTGGTGTTATTCGAATTGGCTTTCCCTTGTATGTTACTTGCTTCTTTCATCTTACAGCTCTTAGAAGGGCCTCTTTAGTTGATATTTTGGTCAGTCTGATGACTGTATGTCATGATGTCTTCCTGTTTGCACTGAATCTCCCAGGGGTCCTCTGAGCTTCTTGAACTTGTATGTCGAGATTTTGAGCAAGGCCTGGGAAATTTTCCTCTATTATATCTTCAAATAGCTTGTCCAACCCCTGAGTGTTGTCGTCTTCCCCTTCTGTTAACCCTATGACCCTCACATTAGGTATCTTCACATAATCCCACATCTCTTGTAGGCTTTGCTCTTTTCTCTTGTTTCTCTGCTCTATCTCTGTGACGGTTTTATTTAATTGGAAGGTGTTATCTTAAATCTCTTAGATTCTTCTGTTTGATCTACCCTGTTCTTGAGACTTTCCACTGTATTTTGTAGTTCCCTGAATTGATTCCTCATTTCCAGGAGTTCAGTTAAACTTTTCTTCATTGTGTCTGTTTCTTTAGTGAACTTTTGTTCTAGGTTCTGGAGGCTTTTTGTGGTTTCTTTGTGTTGGTTATTGAGTTGTTCTTGCAGGTCGGTAAGTGTTCTTATGATCCACATACGAAATTCCTCTTCTGTCATTTTGGTTGCCTGATTTTGGTTGGTGTCCGTTTCTAGGGGGCTGGTACTCCTCTTTGGGGATGTGTTTTCCGTTTGGTTCTTCATATTTCCTGAGTTCCTTCGCTGATTTCTTCCCATGTCGATCAGTTGTTGTTTCTTTCCTTTAGGTTTTTGTTTAGGTAATCACACGCCTTGTTTAGTTTCTGTAGGTGGTGTCTGTGGGCGAGATTCAACCACTCCCTGTATACTGAGTCAGTAGGTGCCATGAAAAGGCTGTGCAGGGTGTCCTCCCTGTCAGTAGGAGGCGCTTGCTTGGAGGAACAGGCTACACTGTTGTTTTTATGTCCTGTTATCAGCTCTTGTTCCTATAGGGAGGCACTCTAGTGCCTCAGGTGGTCGGTGGGGCCCTGGGACTTCTAGGTGTGTCCTTTTCTCCCCCTCAGTGAGGGCTGGTCTGGGAGAGAGCCTGGGCAGAGCTGGGTTGGGTAAGCCCGCCCTCAGGCACCACCAATGCCGTTAGCAGGGGTCAAAGTTCTGTTCTCTGCTTCTAGGAAAAGCTGTCAGGGAGGGGCTGGAATGGCCCCTCTGAGCCAGAAAGTCTGCGTGTGGGGGTGGTGCTGTCTGAGACCTGCAGTCTGGAGCGGGCCTCGCTTCTTTTCACCCTCCCCAACTCTGCGGCTTCTCCTGGGCCTCTGCCAGCAGGCCAGACCACCCGCCACCAGGCCTCCCCGGACTGTCATGCCGGCGGGGAGGTTCCCTGCGCAGGAACGCCACCTGGGCTGGGGGCACGGCCTCCTTTTGGGAAGAGGGTTGCCCTCTAGGATGCTGATCTGCCCCTGAAGGTACACACACCTCAGTAGGCTGTTCACGTGTATCCCTTCTGTGCCCCGGGTAATGCGAGACCTGGATGCACGGGATCTGGTCTGCAGGTCTGACCTCTGGGTCCCAGAGTTCAAACTGTATTCCCACCAGGGAGAGGAGTTCCAGTCCCAATTCACCCACAGGGAGCCCAAGCTGGGTCTGTGTCTCTCAGCCTCAGGGTCTGCCCCGTTCTCCTGGGATCACTGTGCCAGCAGAACCTGGGAGGGCTGGCAGGTAGGGAGCTCACAGTCTGAGTTCCCCTTAGTCAGCTATAGGGTCCCAAAAGGAAAGGTCCCATTCCCTGGAGGTGCCTCCGGCTGGTGGCTGTATTGTCTCTCTGGGCAGCCACAGGTAGGGTCAGCGGAGGGGAGAAGGAGGCAGTATGGCGCCTGCCTCGTGGCTCAGGTCTGTGCACACGGAGGTGCCCAGAGGGATTTGGGAGCCTGGTGCCGCGTCCACTACAGGCTCACTGCTAGCTGGTGGCGGCCGTCTCTGGGCTGGTGTCTGCAGGTCTCTCCACCCGCTGGGGTGCCCACCAGCAGTGCGAGATGCAAGGGCGGGGAGAGTTAACCGCTCCAGCTACCCTTGCCGCTGGTCTCCAGGCTGCTCCGGTGGTCTCAGCTTCCAGTTCTCCTCTGCAACCTCCTCCCGTGGAGCCTTCCATGGTCTCAGGTACCCCTCCTTCCGGCGCTCGTCCGCTGTATACTCGTCTTCTTGCTTCTTTCCTCTAATTTCTGCTAGAATCTGTCTTTTCTGCAGAGACACTCTGTCTGGTGGTGTTTCTCATCCGCCATCTTGATCCTCCCCCAGTTCTGTATCTTGATTATGGTGATGGTTACACCAGTTTACATATGTGATAAAATGGCACAGAACTGTACACACACATTGTACCAGTGTCAACTCCTGGGTTTGATATTATACTATAGTTATAAAAATGTAAATATTGGGAGAAAAGTGAATGAAGCTTACATAGGACCACTCTGTACTTTTTTTTGTCATTTTCTATTAATCTGCAATTATTTTTAAATACAGTTTTTTTAAAAACTCACACAAACTAATCCAGCTAAAGCTCATATCTCCTCTCCTCATAATCCAACATTTTTTCATCATCTTGCCTTGTCACTGTCAATGCGTGCTACCCTATGAATTGTCTTGGGGCCTGACTAGATATGCAGGCAGATGGAGGCCAGCATCCCAGATAGAATGCGCATGTATTTTCCCCATTTTACCTCACTCCTTTCCCTCCTAACACATCTGTCACAGCAAATCAACTGTTCTTTTCTATTGTGCATGACTTTTATTTAGGTTGTGTCAGTCTTTTGCCATTTACTAGGCTATATCACAGAAAGACCTTTAAATATCAGCTAGAAATTAAATGACTTGAAAATACTTGCTATTAAAAATGGATCAAGGCCGGGCTCGGTGGCTCACGCCTGTAATCCTAGCTCTCTGGGAGGCCGAGGTGGGCGGATCGTTTGAGCTCAGGAGTTCGAGACCAGCCTGAGCAAGAGCGAGACCCCATCTCTACTATAAAAATAGAAAGAAATTAATTGGCCAACTAATATATATAGAAAAAATTAGCCGGGCATGGTGGCACATGCCTATAGTCCCAGCTACTCGGGAGGCTGAGGCAGAAGGATCGCTTGAGCCCAGGAGTTTGAGGTTGCTGTGAGCTAGGCTGACGCCACGGCTCTCACTCTAGCCTGGGCAATAAAGTGAGACTCTGTCTCAAAAAAAAAAAATGGATCAAGAGGGAAGATGCCTCCTGAAAAGTACCTTATATCCTTTGTAATGCAGTATAACTCAGCCTCTGGAGTCAAAACTACTTGGGTTCAAATTCTAACTCCATAATTAACTAACTTCTAATTTCAAACAAATTACTTCACTTCCTTAAAATTGACTTTCTTCACCTGTAAAATGGGGACAAATGGCAGTACCATTTATATAGGTTTGTTTATTCTTTCAAAAAGTATTAAGCACCCATAGTGTACAAAAAACTATATACTAGGTACCAGAGGTGGAGCAGTGAATGAAATACATTTGTACTAATCTTCATAGAGCTTATATTTTACCAGGCGAGAGAAATAGTCGTCATGGAGTTAATCGTGTAATTAACTTTGTAATTGTATAATTACTGTTGTGATACATGCTACAGAGAAGAAATAGAAGGTACTAGGAAAGCATAAAGGAACCCAACCAAGTTAGGAGCATCAAAAAAAGGCTTCTCTGAAGAAGTACTGTTTAAATTGAATCCTGAAGGCTGAGTATTAACTAGGCAAAAAGTAGAGGCAAGGGGGTGATCCAGGCAGAGGGAACTACTGAGGAGGAAGAGAGCTTGTGAAGTTCAGCGCACCAAGGGAAGTCTGTTGAAGCTAGATGCTTGTGAGAGGCTACAGGGGCCTATTTAGACTAGTGAGGTAAATAGGCACTAGAGCATGCTGAACTGTGTAGGCTAAATTAAGGGTTTGGAACTTTAATCCTAAATATAGGAGAATGGTACTAAAAGATGTCAAATATGATCAGATTTGACATCTGATTAGAGAGTGCAGTTATGAATGCAAAGAAACCAATTAGAAGATGAACAGAATAGTCTAGGAGAGAGGTTATGGTCACAGGGACTGTGCGCGTAGCAGTTGAAGTGGAGGGATTGAGAAATATTTAGGATGCACAATTGATAGGACTTGATAATTGGGTATGTAGGGCAAGGAGGATGAGGCCGCGGTTTCTGGATTTTGCACCTGGAAGGATAGTAGTGCCATTTTTTGAAATAGGAAAAATTGGAAGAGGACCAGGTTTATAAAAGAAGAGCCCCTCGTAATTAAGAGTTATTTTTTTATTGATGGGATTTTGAATGGCAGCTTTAAGCAAAAGGGATATTATTTGCTGTAAAATGTTGAATAACTGATTTAGGAATTCCCCACTGATGTGATAGGAAGCCAGGTATTTTGCCTTCACAGATATCTACCATCTGCCATTCCTTCATGTGTGGGTTCATGCACACAAGCACACACACATGCACAAACACACCCTCTCCTTTTCACACCCTTCCTACCCCTAGCTTATTAGCCACAATAGCTTCCACTTTACAAATGGCATGGTTTGCATTTCCAAAAGAGAATCAAACTGTTTTGGTCAGATATGCCTCAGTGTGGGTTCAGTGCTTGGCTGTGAACATTCAGAGCCTTTGAGCTTTAGCCCTGTGTTCACAGAAATCTGGCTATGAGAGGCATAGAAGGCAGGCATATCAAATTTGAATAAAACTGTGAGGGATAGGCCATTTTTGAAATGATAGAATCACAACTGGTAATTATCTCAGTGGGCTGGTATTTAATTTGAAAGAATAGCTATGGGGTGTGGTGGTAACTAGCTTTTCTGTTACATCAGTGGAAAAGACTCAGGGCTAGAGAGTCTTTACCTAGAGGTTTTTAGATGACTGTGAACTCAGTATGTCAGGAGTGCGACATGACTTCTGAAAACAACTAAAGTCATATCATATAGTTAAATGGTGTTCAGAACAAGAGGATGATGGTCCTCCTGTAGAATCGAGAGTAGCCTGGAGGGTAAACAGTGGAAACCATGCCATGTACGAAACAAATGATGAAACTGGAACTCCGTGTGCATGAGAACTGTTTTGAAATTCTGAACAGTTCTCCTAGGAAATGGGAGACAATCCTGTTCTGGTTGCCAAAGGGGAAAGAAAAGGCCAGTGACCACTGGATTGGCAGGGATCTGTAGTGCTAGAGACAGGAAAAGACATTGACTTAGGCATAATAAACAATCAGAATTCCTTAAAGTTGGAAAGGCCTGCCTTGGTGGACGATTGGTGAGCTCTGTGGCTGGGGATGTCTGGCCAACATTAAGGAACCCCTGCATTGTTTGGAAGATGCACTAGATAATGACCACAATGGGGCTTTTCAACTCTGATAGTCTCTGATGTTCTCAGTTCTCCCTCTAGAATAGCAGTGGTGTTATTCTTTGTCTTACTCCAACCTTCACTGCTTAATTATTTTCTCACTGGTGTCAATATACCTGCTTCTATCTCCTTTTTCATTAGTTTTTGTTATTTTTAACTAAAAGTTGTGTAGAATTACCACTGATTACCAATTAAATTTTCTCTCTCAGAATCCTGTCACAGAACAATAGATTTATACTACTAGTAAAAGCATCTTTCTTTATTGCAAACAAGAATGTAGCAAGTATTTGAAACAACTTGTGGTGGGAAGTACTGGGAGAAAAACAGTAGGAGTTTGGCTTTTAAAAGTGATAATGACTTTTAATTTAATTTTGCCAAAAACATTTTGCCTCTGGGCTTGGCCCTATAAATATTGGGTTTCTTTTTGGAGTAGGTTTAGAGAATCAGCACTGGTACTTACTCCAGCCCTGATGGTTTCTATATCCTCAAGTCCCTTCCTCCTCTGGATCTTGGTTTTCCCAAAGAGAAAATGAAAAGATTTGATTATAAGGTTCTTTCTATATCTAAAACTATATAAAATGCCCATAAATTTTAAGAAAGCCAAATATCTTTGAGGGGAAGGAGAAAATTTGCAATAAGACTATGTACATGAAGTCACCTTGTAATTTCCTTCTATTATAAGAATAAAGTAATGACCACATTAATAAATTCTAAGGAAATATACTAAAGGAAATACCTTTCATCCATTTGAAAAGAGAGTATGGTTTTAGATTTCTGCCTCAGGGGAGATAGATTGAGAAGGGCCAAAAGCTACATAGCTCTGTTTTTCCCAGGCCAGGCTTGGTGTACACCAGCAGGTGGTAGTTACAAGCACTGCTGCGCACCAGGAAAGCAACCTTCCCTGGCCCTCCACAGACCACTCCCCCCCACAGTATGGAATGTGTTGCAGGCTCAGGTAAGCAAAGCGTACAGTAGAGCAGGGCAGGGGGCATGGGAGGACGTTGCTTATACACCTTTCCTAAATGACAGGTCCGCCAGCGTACATATGCCTTTGGCTCAACAGTCTGCTTGAATTTAAGTTCAAAGTCAAATATTGGTCTATGAGCAGATATCAGAACTCATGTAAGTGTGTATCTCATCTATTAAAGTTGCCCCAAAAGTACAAGCTGCTCACAAGTTATTTTACCTCTGGCAACTAACAGTGATATCCAACTAGAGCAGGGGTCCTCAAACTTTTTAAACAGGGGTCCAATTCACTGTCCTCAGACCGTTGGAGAGTGCGGCGCACATTCCACACATGTGCACTGTGGGCCCGGGACGAGTCAGCTGCTAAGTAGGACAGGCAGTGGCAGTAAAAACACCCAGCGGGCTGGATAAATGTCCTCTGAGGGCCGCATATGGCCCGCGAGCTGTAGTTTGAGGACGCCTGCTTTATAGTATAGATACCTTCTCCTTAAGGTTTCTTTTTATCCGATCTCATTTTTAAGACTAGAAAAAGCCTTTTTGTCTCACTGAAGATTAGCCCCTCCTTACCTTACTTGTGGCAATTTTGAAACGTTCCTAGATGAAACATTGGTTTCTGCTAAAACATTGCTGATGGGCAATGTTGGGTGTTCTGGCTTGGGTGATGCAAAGGCAATATTTGTAACCAAAATGTTTGTAGCCCCATAATATTCTGAAATTTTAAAAAAGAAAATAAATATATTTTTAAAAAATAATTTAAACCCAGCAAAAGAAAACTCTATACAAAGGGATAAGGAGAATTTCTGGGACTATTTGAATAAAATAATGTCCTGTGAAGACAGACCAAAAAACACTCCAGCAAAGGTTGCAAGCAAAAGAACGCTATTCTCTGTGGTAAAGGGCCAATACTAAATGAAAGAATTAGAAAAAAATGAAATTTTCTGTGAAAATGTTTTCCATGAAAATGATGATAAGGTGATTAAATTGGACATTAAGGATCACTGAGACTATTAGAGAAAAAGGAGATCATGGAAAGACTATTCGCTGTAGTAAAGGCCTGTAGACTGTGGCCTGAGATCCCAGGATTCATCCCAACAAGCCCACCAAGGGAGGCTTGGCTCCTGCAGGGCCACAAGGATTCTTTGTGTAACTGCTGAATTGTTATAGAGGTTTTTCAATTTCTGTTTACTTTATGAGAAACTGACAAAATGGTGTTTATAAAATTAAGCACAAAGCCCCAGTAAAAGCTGGGTATAGTGGCTCATCCCTGTAATCCCAGCACTTTGGGAGGCTGAGGCAAAAGAATCAGTTGAGGCCAGGAGTTTGAGACCAGCTTGATCAACATAGCAAGACCCCATCTCTACAAAAACAAACAAACAAAAAAATAGCTGGGCATAGTGGCATGTACCTGCAGTCCCAGCTACTCAGGAGTCTGAGGCAGGAGGATCACTAAAGTCCAGGAGTTTGCAGTGAGCTGTGATCCCACCACTGTATTTCAGCCTGCGTGACAGAGCAAGACCCAATCTCTTAAAATAATAAATAAAAAGGTCCAATGAGATAGAAAATCAAAAGTTGTCACCTATAGGCAGAAAAGATAAGAATAGTGTGAAAATATATATCTGACTTACTTTACATTGAGCTGATTTTCTTGGGGTGGATTAAGAAGTGGCATTTGGTCCCCAACCACATTTATAGTTCCTGAATAATAATATTAGTATATTTCACCCAGAATTATCCCAACAGCCCTATTTTCTTACTCTTTTGGCCAAGAATAAAACTCATTTTTTAATGAAAGAGATATCAATAAGGCAGTGTTTGGCCCATGACCAATTTTCACTTCCTCTACCAGAGACAAAGTTTTTCCAGAATCTTTAGTAAAAGAGATACCCAGTGGGAGGGAGTCAGTGTGGGGTACGGGAAAGCACATGGGCTTTATAGAGTCTTTCCAGATCAGGTTCAAGTCCCAGCTCTTCCATAACTAGCTGTGAAACTTGGTCATATTATTTGGTATCTCCAAACTTTGATTTCTTAGTCTGTAAAAATTAAATAAGATGATATAAGGAAAATGCTTAAGAATCTGGCATTGTGGAAAAACTCAATAAACATTTGTTTTTATTCTTCCTTCCTTCCCCCATAAGTGTGGCTCATGATTTAACCTGTGCTTAATATCTGAAGATTGTCATTTTGAGAATTAGCAGTTATTATAACACTGATTTTAATGAAAAATAATTTCATAGGAAATAAAGATGAGTGAGTCTAACTGTCCCACATTGCAATGCCTTTTGCATTCTTAAAGCTGTCTCATCTTGTGCTTCTAGAATTAGTGTCACATTTCGCTACTGCCTACCTCTTAAATGGTCACCACTTTTCTTTATATTATTCCTTCTGTTGTGTAAACTGAGAAACCACAACTTACTACAGTTTTGTAAAATCAGAGTCTGTAGGGTCTGAATGAAAGCCTGAGAGTGGGTGAGCAGAGCATCCCTCTGCTCCTTTGGCCATATGTGTTAGGTATTCAAATGCTAGATGAGCAACTGATTAAATAAATGATATTACTATAATAGTTTGGTATCTCAGAAGTCTTTATTTCTTCTTGATTCTCAATTGTATTCTTAAAAGATGCAATTATTGGATAAATGAAAGATTGCTAAAGATACCATGCATACATGCATAATGTTTTGTTTTAAATACTTCATGATGAAAAGCAGTACAAGGTTGTTGGTGGAAAAAGGAATATGAAAATTATTATGAATGACGAACTCTGACATTACCCAGAAATGTATTCTTTCTCTAGTGTGTAAAAGAAAAAATTATGTCTTTAGCGAACTTATTGAATTAATTTTAAAATGTGGCCAACTGAACACGTAAATTACCTTCTGTCCAGAGGCCCCACTGACATTCTAGTACATAGATAAAGTCATAAACCTTCAAAGAAAGAGCACAGGAAGGAAAGGAAAACAAATATTTTTTAATCTGGAAAGCAGATGATTGAAAGGCAATTGCCTAAAAGCTAAAGCCTAAACCATCAGAAAGAAGTATGGCAGAAGAAAATTTGTGCCACAGAGTCCCAGAAGCTCAAGAATTAGAGTTATCAACTATCTCAGAAAATGAGAATTCAAGTGGGGCTGAAAAGATTAGTTGAAAGTCTAAATAAGAGGCAGGTAGGTGCCCTAGGTCCCACCTGCTACATATATCGCCAAATAATTGCCCTCCTCTACCCTCATGAAAGACACTAGCTTGAACAAAGTTACTCGGCATGGCCACACTGGGCACAGTCATGCAAAAAAAGAATGATTCAGTGAAGATCTATTCTAGAACAGTGAGACACTCAACCCTCTTCTCCTATGAACTTCTGAGAAAACAGGCACCATGTTATATACTCTGGGTTAGGAAGATATAGGATTCCATTCTATATAAGGAAATTACCTGTCCTAGAAGATCAAACCTATACATACTGAAAATTGGGATTCCCCCCATGGAAAAGCTGAACCTCTGCCTCATCACCCAAATTAAAGTCACTCACCCAGAAGTTTGTATCCAACTTGTGATTAGATCCAGATCATGATACACTGATTCACGTACCTGTTCATCAATCTTAAGTGTGAACAAAAAGCACAAGATTAACCGCACATTTGAGGAAAGCCTTCAACCTGAAATATAGAGAAAGAACTCAAAGGAAATAGAGACCGTGCAAGAAACAAAATCTTTTTTAAAAGTGTAATTTCATAGAGATGAGAAGATACTGTATTCATGAACTAAAAACAAGATACCATAAAAACAAAATATATAGGAAGCTCTTAAAAATAGGAGCTCTTAAAAGTATACCATGTTTCCCTGAAAATAAGACCTACCCATAAAATAGGCCCTAACAAGATTTCTAAGCATGTGCGCAATAGAAACCCTACCCCGAAAATAAGCCCTAGTGGTGGGCGTGGCTACGCAGCGCATCTGCACAACCCATGCATTTTGTGGCAGAGCGGTAAAGAAGAGGAGCAGCCCTTCTCATCTGCTCCATGAGAGCTCTACTGCTTGACATGAGAGATTGGTGCCAATGGTTCTCAAGGAAATAGAGTCACGCAAGAAATTCAGGATGGAATTCAGGGTTTGGAGAGTTATGATGATGTTCCAGAAGAAGACTACTTAACTCTATTTGAATAAATGTAGATTGTTGTACCGTACTTAACAAAAATAGTACATCCCCTGAAAATAAGCCCTACGGTGTCTTCTTGAGGAAAAATAAATATAAGACCCTTTCTTATTTTCGGGGAAACATGGTAACTGATGAAAGGAAAAATTCAGTAAAAGGACTGGAAAATAAAGTTAAGGAAATCTCCAAAGAATTAGGACAAAACACGAAAAGATAAAAAAAAGGGGAAAATATTTTTTAAAAAATTAGGTTGAGTCCAGATTCAAAATCCAACAGAGAAAATGAATGGGAAGAAATTAGCAAAGAAACAATGCAAGAAATTTTCCCAGAAATGAAACGTATAACTTCCAAATTGAAAAGACCACTGGTTTTTGTGCAATAAATGAAAAAAGACCTTATACCGAGGCACAAGAAATCAGGGATAAGAAGTCCCTAAGTTTCTAGGGAAGAATGTACAGGGCATGTACTAAAACAGTAGAAATTAGAGTGGACTTCTCAACAGCAATGTTTGAACTAGAAAACAATGAAGCAGTCCTTTAAAACTAAAGGAAAATGGGTTCCAACCAAGAATCCAACCATACTGTCAGTCAAGTGTAAGGATAGAATAAAGATATTTTCAGACACACAAGATCTCAAAATATTTCTTCCCACGCATTCTTTCTCAGGAAGTTGCTAGAATATATCCTACAACAAAATAAGAGAATTGTATGGAAAGAAAAGGAAGACATAGGATCTGAGAAATAAGGGCATCTAACCCAGAGGAGAGATGGACGGGACCCTTGGGATAAAGATGAAGGGCAGTCTCAACGTGAGCCATGTAGCATGCCTAGGGAGCAGCCAGTCCAGAGTAGAGCAGGAGGATGGCAGATTTCAGGAAGAATCTCTCCACTGGGGAACAAAAAGAACCAACAATCCCTGATCCTGATGAGTTTGAACTTCAGAGGAAACTTCATTTTAACCAGAAAGCTTGACAATGAATTAATAATACATAACTAGGAAATTCAAGGATGAAAAAAAATGGTTATCTGAGTGAAACCATAAATTTGGACAAGAAAGTAAATATAATCATTTGTTAAATAGATTAGCTATGAATATTTGCATAGTCATAGTGGAGAAAACAATATTACTATGCAGTCGGTAGTGCTGTGTATGAAATATTCTTAGGATGACATTTCCTGGATCCTTTATGGTTGAGTTGAACTATGTAACTAGTTCTGGCCAATAAGTTGCTTGTGTTTATAAAGATCCTCCTTTTGGATCCAAATAATCATTTATTCCTCTATCTTTGATAGAATTAGTACAGGTTAAGAGTGACAAAGAGGCAAAGGCTGGTTGTCACTAAATAAGTATTTGTGGAATGTAATAGTTTACTAAATATTTTCCCATTCATCATCTTATTTGAACTTCACAGTAGTCCTGGGAGGTAGGAAGATACAGAAAGCAAGGAATTTGTCTCCAGTCATATAGCTGCAGAGCCAGATTCGAAGCCCAGGTTCTGGCTCCAAGCCCCACTTTTAATGAACACATTACTTCCTGTAAACTGTACACAAAGAGAGCTGAATGTAACCATATGTACTAGTAAAAGACCACTTTTAAAATCAGAAATGCAAATTTAACCCAAATAGAGAAATTTAGGTTAAATATTTTTAAAATTGACTCTAACAAGAAACAATGCTATCCATTTATCAATTGGTTTGTTTTCTGAGTTCATATAATTTTTAATATAATTTATTCAATTAAATAAATACTGAGTATTTGCTACATGCCTATGCGTATACTAAGAATTTTATGTGCGTTAACTCATTTAATCCTCGTAAGAACTCTAGCATATAGGTACTGTCATTATCCGTCTTATTAGGGTTTAGAAGTACTAATAGTAACCTTCTTCAAGGTCACCCAGGTAGTGAGGGCAAAGCTGAGATTTGAACTAGCAGTCCAACTTCAGAGCCATCACTCTTGAACATTTTAGATTGTCACCTATAGAATTTCAAAATTATTTATGATTCCAGAAATGTTCTAAATCTTCTCGGGTTTCGGTGGTTTTATTGAAACACATTTACTGAACTTTTTTTCATCTAGGTTTATGTTCCAGATAAAAATAATGCTATTATGGGAAGAAATACAAATAAACAAGTTTTTGAAGGCTTAACAACTGGACTTCTCAAAGTCAGTGCTGTGGTTTTTAGCTGCCTGATTGCCAATCGACCAGATGGAAACAGCCGGCCGGCTACACCAAAAATATCAACACAGGAAATGAAAAACAAACCCTCACAAGGTGATGCTTTTAACAGTCGAGTTCAGGACCTTATCAGGTAAAATTGCTAGATTTCTTAAAACTTTATTCTTTTGTTTAAAAAACTATTCTTAAAATTATTTAAATCTCAGTGCCCATGTGATGACAGTGGTTCTCACAACACTATCCACAAATTCCCAATAGAGAATTTTGAATACCTTGTAAATTTTTCTCAGATTTATCACCTTCACTCCATTGCCACTTCCTTACTTCAGTTGTTCAGGCTCTCTGGCAGTAGCAGATGGTGTGTCTGTCTGTCTCTTTGCCACCTCTTTAAAATAAGTTCATTTTCCTAATTATAAAAATAATATGTGCTCGATGACAAGAACAATTTAGAAAACACAAAAGAGGACAATGGATTTTTTAAAAACACAATTTGTACAGAAGGAAAATTCTCTTAATGAAGAGCAATATAGTTGGAGCTCAGCTGTCATTCGTAATATTTAAATATGTGATATTAGAATATGTAACATTGGAGCTTTTACAACTTCCTTCATATCGACTCTTTCCAACTCGAGGAATTTCTGAGAATTCCCCTATCTCAGTTCATCTCTGGTTATAAATTTGGTTCAGACTTAAAACAACAATAATAGCTACCATTTATGGAGTTGCCATTACATGTAAGTTATTATTGTTAGACACTTTGCAGCCCTAAAAGTGTAGGATTTCTAATTCAGACTTTGTAGGTGAGGAAATTGCTCAGAGAGGTTAAGTGCTTTGCCCAAGGTTGTATAATAAGTAAAGTAAAAATTAGATAGGAGATCTGAGACTGGAACTCATGTCTATCTTGACTCCCAACACCTGGATTCTTTCTACTACGCAAGTGCAACAATTTCTGACACCTGTTAAAGGTCAGCCCTGCTTCCTTCCTTCCCTTTTCTCCAGGGAAATTTACTCCTATTTTGGCATCTGAACTCATTTTCCCTCATGAATTTTGAATCAGGTAGGACATTTAATTTCCCAACAGAGTTCCATCTGGTGTTAATCAGTTACCTATTCCACCTATCAAAAACTCTTCTGTGATCTGCATTAATCTTTGGCTCCCAAAACCCATGCAATTTATTGCTCTCTGAAGCTTATGGTAGGTTAATAAGAGAGGGAGAATGCCCGCTACATTTGCTTCTTTTGCAGTTCATAAATTTCTTCTACTTTCTTGTAGTACTTTCTTGGGAGCAGTTGTTTCATTATCTGTCTTACCCTTGATTATTTTGTTCACTTATCCCTTCCATCTTCCTGCCCTCTTTCCCCAAGTATATTTATTGCCAAAGAGCACCAGGCCCTTTGGGTCTACAACCATTTATCTTACAGCACTTGACTTTTAGCCTCCCTGGCCTTTCTCTCAGTTGCTTGATCCCATTCAATTCCCCATGTCCTTTGGTCACTGTAGAATTTAGCCTTCTCTGCTGATGAATGCCATTCTGTCCCAGCATTCTCCTTTGGGCTACCCTGTGATGTAGCAACCCTGAATTCTTGTTGTCCAGACAACTTAACCACATGCCTCAGCTGTAATGAGGCGGAAGACCCAGCCAAATGCTTCATTGCAAGTCCAGTGGGCCTTCTAGGAAAATACGTACATTTTCACATATATTATTACAGTTAACAAATCCTTCTTAAAGAAAGAAGGTATTGGGGTGAAAAACTGCAGTGGTAATCTGCCAAACCAAATAACTCATGTGACTTAAAAAGGATGATTGACAACCATAGTACTTCAGAACAAATCCATGCCAATCTTTCTCTGATTTGAACCATACTGGTGGTGAATGTTGTTTTCTTACAGATAATGCGTTGTTAGTTGTCTTGATGATGCCCATGTATAGAACCACAAACCATACCTCCTATATGCCCATATCTCCCATCAGAACATGTTCAATCATTTCCATACTTGCCTTCTCACCTTCCCAGATATGAACTGACAAGAAATGTCACTATACTCCCTGTTACCACCTGGACACTTTTGTCAGCTGTGAATTTGAGTGGAAAGGGTTCCAGTAGAATCTTTGGAGTTGTTCTCTGGCCTTTATCCTTGGTGTAGAACAGGAGCAGACCCTGACAGCTGTCCCTTCCTTCTCATCTGGCATAGAGAGGTAGGAAGGTATCTAAGAGAGATAAGATAGTTACAGTCTTTATTCTTATTATTTTGCATGGTTTAGTCAAATTTCTACATCTAAGGGATTCTTGGTAAATATATTTTTTTTATTTATTTACTTTTAAGATATAGAGTCTCACTCTATCACCTAGGCTGGAACCGCTGGGCTCCAGTGATCCTCCCACCTCAGCCCCTTGAGTAGCCAGGACTCAGGAGCGTACCACCATGCCTGGCTAATTTTTTAATTTTTTTGTAGAGTAGGATCTTGCTATGTTGTCCAGGCTGGTCTCGAACTCCTGGCTGCAAGTGATCCTCTCCAAGTGCTGGGATTATAGGAATAAGCCACTGTGCCCAGCCAGAAATATTTTTCAAAGTATGATCACTTGTATTCATTTTGTGCCAGACACTACATGAGGTCCTAGGATACAAAAACAAATAAAAAGGCCTTTCACAGTATAGCCAACCAGTACCATTTGGCTGTTAAAGATCCAAATTTTTTAATTTTTTTTAATCAGCACATTGTAATTGTACATATTTATAAGGTATAATTTGATGTTTCAATATATATGTTGTATAATGATCTAATCAGGGTAGTTAGTATATCTGTAACCTCATGCATTTGTCATTTCTTGTGATAAGAACATTCAAAAGCCTCTCTCTCTTCTAGCTATTTTGTAATATACAATACTTTATCATCAACCATAGTCACCCTACAATGCAGTAGAACACCCGAACTTATCCCTCTTGTCTAATCATAACTTTGTATTCATTGACCAAGTTCTCCTCATCCTTCCTTCCTCCCACCCATCCCCTGTCTCTAATAACCACTATTCTGCTCTCTGCTTCTATGATATCAACTTTTTTTTTAGATTCTGCATATGAATGAGATCATGCCATATTTGTCTTTCTTGAACTCCTGGCCTCGAGCAGTCCTCTTGCCTCAGCTTCCCAACGTGCTGGGATTACAGGCATGAGCCACCACCCCTGGCCCATCTCTGTTTGTCTTTCTGTGCTTAGACTACTTCAGTTAACATAATGTCCTCTAGGTCCATCTATGTTGCCACAAATAATGGGATTTTATTCATGGCTGAATAGTATTCTATTATATATGTACACCACATTGTTGGACACTTATATTGATTCCATATCTTGGCTATTGTGAATAATGCTGCAGCAAACATGAGAGTTACAGATATCTTTTCCTTTTTTTTTTTTTGAGACAGAGTCTTAACTCTATTGTTCCAGGTAGAGCTTGAAACCCTGCGTCAGCGTAGCTCACAGCAACCTCAAACTCCTGGGCTCAAGCGATCCTCTTGCATCAGCCTCCCATGTATTTGGGACTACAAGCGCAACACCACACACCACAACACCTGGCTAATTTTTCTATTTTTAGTAGAGACGGGGTCTCACGCTTGCTCAGGCTGGTCTTGAACTCCTGAGTTCCAGCAATCCTCCTACCTCAGCCTCCCAGAGTGCTAGGATTACAGGTGTGAGCCACTGTGCCCAGCCTATCTCTTTGACATACTGATTTCATTTTATTTCGATATATACCCAGTAGTGGGATTACTGGATCACATGGTAATTCTGTTTTTAGTTTTTTGAGGAACTCCCATACTGTTTTCCATAATGACAGTACTAGTTTACAATCACACAATTGTATGTAAAGTGTTCCCTTTTCTCCACATCCTCACCCACACTGTTTTCTTTTGTCTTTTTGGTAGTAGCCATTCTAACTGGAGTGAGCTGGTATCTCATTGTGGTTTTGATTTGCATTTTCTTGATGATTAGTGATCATTTAGTAATGATCATTCATGATCATTGAACATTTTTTCATGTACTTCTTGGCCATTTGTATGTCTTCTTTTGAAAGGTGTCTATTAAGATCTTTTAGCCAGGCACAGTAGCACATGCCTTTTGTCCCAGCTACTCAGAAGGCAGATATAGGTGGATTGCTCTAGGCCAGGAGCTCAAGGCTGCAGTGAGCTATGATCATACCTGTGAATGGCCACTCCATTCCAGCCTAGGTGATACAGTGAGACCCTGTCTCTAAAAATAAATAAATAAATAAATAACCTTTTGCTCATTTTTAAATTGGGTTATTTGGGTTTTTGCTGCTGAATTATTTAAGTTTCTTATATATTCTGGATATTAACCCTTTGTCAGATGTATAGTTTGCAGATTATTTTCTCCTACTCTGTAGGTTATCTCTTGACTCTGTTAATAGTTTCTTTTGCTGTGCAAAAGCTTTTTATTTTGATGTAATCCCATTTGTCTAGTTTTGCTTTGTTGCCTAGGCTTTTGAGGTCTTGTTTTAAAAAGCATTGCCCAGCCCAATGTCATGAAGCATTTCTCCTGTATTTTCTTCTATTAATAATAGTTTCATAATTTTAGGTTTTAAGTCTTTGATCCATTTTGTGTTTATTTTTGTATATGGTAAGAGGCAAGGGTCTAGTCTCATTCTTCTGAATATAGATATCCAATTTTCCCAGCACCATTTATTGAAGAGACTGTCCTTTCCCCATTGTGCATTCTTGTCATCTTTATCAAAAATCTGTTGGCTGTAGGTAGTATTACATGAATTTATTTCTGGGCTCTCTATTCTGTTCCATTGGTCTCTGTGTCTGTTTTTATACTAGTACCATGCTGCTTTGGTAACTATACTTTGTAGCATATTTTGAAGCCTCCAGCTTTTTTGCTCAGTATTGCTTTGGCTATCTGGGGCATTTTGTGCTTCTATATGAATTTTAGAATTGTTTTTTCTATTTCTGTGAAGAATATCATTGGAATTTTGATGGAGATTGCATTAAATCTGTAGATCACTTTGGGTAGTTTGATCATTTTAACAATATTAATTCTTCCAACGCAAGGTATCTTTCCATTTATTTGTGTCTTCTTCAATTTCTTTCATCAAAGTTTTATAGTTTACATTATAGAGACTTTTCACATCATTGGTTAAGTTTATTCCTAGGTATGTTATTTTTATTATTGCTATTGTTAACAGAATTGTTTCATGATTTCTTTTTCAGGTCGTTCACTACTAGTGTATAGAAACACTACCAATTTTTGTGTTTTGATTTTGTATCCTGCTAATTTACTGAATTCATGTTTTAGTTCTAACAGCTCTTTGGTAAAACCTTTAGGGTTTTATTTTTTTATTTTTTATTTTTTTTAGATAAAATGTTTATTCCTATTTTTACAAACCTTTGTGTCCTGGGCTGACTTTCAGTAGGTTGCAGCAAAGGAGCTGCTCTGCTGCACACGAAACCCTGAACCGCTTACAGGTTGTCTGCAAATGGTTTAACACCAACGTTCTCCACATGTGTTGCATGCCAGGCAAGGGGGCGGCTGCCTTTCCAGCTGCACCCTATTTTCCAAGATGAGGGGTGCTCCACTCCTGACTGGTCCTGGCGCCCAGCAGGGTATGCAGGCAGGGACGGTGGGGGCCCGGCTAATGAGGCCATACAGGCCAACCCAGGGCAACCGAGGCCCCGCAGCGCTGCTGTTGTGTTGTTCTCCCTGGGCAGGATGCTGATTTAGAGGCATTCAGTCATAATCCTACAGACAGTAGCGTCGCCCCCTGGCTCCTCAGCCAGGGTTTTCTGTATGTGAGATCATGTTGTCTTCAACAGGGATAATTTGACTTCTTTCCACTCTGGATGCCTTTTGTTTCTTTTTCTTTTCTAATTATGGCTAGGACTTCAAGTACTATGTTGAATAGAAGCAGTGTGGTGAAAGTGTCTTGTTCCTGATCTTAGAGGAATAGTTTTCAGTTTTTCCCTGTTCTATAATGGTGTTAGCTGTGAGTTTGTCATGCATGGCCTATATTGTGTTGAAGTACATACTATTTGTACCTAACTTGTTTTTATCATGAAGGAATGTTGAATGTAATCAAATGCTTTTTCTGCATCTGTTGAAATGATCATATCATTTTTTCTTTTTGTTAATGTAGTGTATCACATTTATTGATTTGTGTGTGCGAAACCATCATTACATCCCTAGGATGGATCCCATTTGATCATGATGACCTTTATAATATGCTGTTGAATTTGGTTTGCTAGCATCTTGTGTTGCATCTATGTTCATCAAGTATATGGGCATATAGTTTTCTTTTTTTGTCAGTTCTTCTCCAGTTTGGGAATCAGGGTAATACTGGCCTTATAAATGACTTTGGAAGTATTTCCTCTTTTCTGGAATACTTTGAAAATTGGTATTAGTTTTCTTCAGCTGTTTGGTAGAATTCAACAGTGAAACCATCAGGTCCTGGGCTTTTCTTTGATGTAAAACGTTTTGTTACTGATTCAGTTTCCTCACTTGTTATTAATCTATTCATTTCTTCATAACTTAATCTTATGTTGTATGTGTCTAGGAATTTATTTATATCTTTGTCACATTTGTTGGTGTATAGTTGTTGATAATAGTCTCTTATGACTTTTGTATTTCTGTGGTATCAATTATGTCTCTTTTTTCATTTCTGATTTTATTTGAGTCTTCTCTTTTTTTCTAAGTGTAGCTGACAGTTTGTCTATGTTGTTTATCATTTCAAAAAATTGACTCTTCATTTTCTTGATCTTTTGGATTTTTTTAGTCTCTATTTCATTAGTTTCTGCTCTGAGCTTTTATTATTTCCTTTCTTCTACCAATTTTGGGTTTAATTTGTTTTTCAGGTTTTGTTTTTTGTTGTTGTTTGTTTTTTAGTTGCTTGAGGTATATCATTAGGATATTAGAAGTCTGTCTTCTTTTTTAATGTAGGTGTTTATTGCTATAAACTTCCCTCTTAGGACTGCTTTTCCTTTGTCTCATAGGTTTTGGTATTATGTGTTTCCATTCTCAGTTGTCTCAAGGAATTTTTAAATTTTCCTTTTAATCTTTTTAGTTTCTTTTGTTTGTTTATTTGCTTTTTTGTTTTTTTTATCTTTTTTTAAATTTCAGAATATTACAGGGTTACAAATGTTTAGGTTACGTATATTGCCTTTGCCCCACCCAAGCCAGAGCTACAAGTGTGCCCATCCCCCAGACAATGCATACTGTACCATTAGGTGTGAATACACCCATCTCCTCCAACCCCCCACCTGCCCAACACCTGATGAATGTTACTACCATATATGCACATAAGTGTTGATTAATTAGTACCAATTCGATGGTGAGTACATGTGGTGCTTGTTTTCCCATTCTTGTGATACTTCACTTAGTAGAATGGGCTCGAGCTCCATCCAGGATAATATAAGAGGTGCTGGTTGACCACTGTTTTTTCCCTTTTAATTTCATCATTGACCCATTGTTTGGTCAAGGAGCATGTTATTCAATTTCCATGTATTGTAGTTTCCTAAGTTTTTCTTGTTGATTTTCAGTTTTATACCATTGTGGTCACAAAAGATACTTGATATGATCTCTGTCTTCTTAAATTTGTTAAGACTTGTTTTGTGGCCTAACATATGACCTGTCCTGGAGAATATTCCCTGTACAGTTGAGAAGAGTATATATTCAGCAGCTGTTAGATGGAATGTTCTGTAAATATCTGTACCATTTGGTCTATGGCACAGTTTAAGTCTGATGTTTCTTTGTTGGTTTCCTGTCTAGATGATCTACTCATTGTCGAAAGTGAAGTGTTGAAGTTGCCTACTATACTGTGTTACCTCCTTTTAGGTTTAATACTTTTTGCTTTATATATCTGGGCACTTCAGTGTAGAATGCACATACAGTTACAATTTTTAATGTCTTCTTGTTCAGTCGATCTCTTTATCATTATATAATAACCTTCCTTGTCTTTTTAATACTTTTTATTTAAAGTCTATTTTATCTGATATATGTGTAGCTACTGCTGCTTGATTTGGATTTTTATTTGTATGGAATATCTCAGAACAACACTGCAAAACTGAATAACAACTATATCTGTCAAAATCAAGAGCTGCTGTATCTATAAAAATCAAGAATTGTGCGGAACCTTTTGTGCTATTCAGTCTAGTAGCTCAGTGCCTTAGCTGGAACCAGGGATCAGGAAGGTGCCACTACCACAGATGTGGGCTCCAGAACCACACTATATCAACTAGATCTCTGCCCCGCACAACAGATGCCCCAAATCCTGTCTCTCAGTCTCCAAAATACTTTCATAAACCGAATGTCTTTATGACTACACCTTACAAATGGAAAAATACACAAGTGTGGCTCCCATTTCATTTTTACCTTCCAAATGTAACTTCTTAATTTAAAGCTTAAATAAACACATATAGCTAATGGCTACTGTACTGGACAACATAATTCTATATTCTTAATTTTTTCTAGTTCTAACAGTTACTAAAAGAGAAGTGTTAAAAATCTCCAACTATGATTGTGTGTTTGTCTCCATTTAATTAGTCAGGTTTTTCTTTGCGCATTTTGAAGCTCTATTATTAGATATACATTTAGAACTGTTGCATCTTTCAGATGAAGTGGCTTTTTAGCATTATTTCTCTTTGTGTTAAGTACTCCTTGTTTTAAAGTCAGTTTGTTTAATATTATTAATATGCCACACCCAATTTCTTACATTTACTCTTTGGTCTTTTTTCATCCTTGACAGATCTTTTTCCTTTAAGCACTTTAAAGATATCATTCCTTTGTCTTCTGGCTTCCATTATTCATCATGAGAAATCAGCTTTTATTAATATCATTTGTCTCCTGTAAGCTATATGTCCTTTTTCCTTGGGCTGCTATCAACATTTTTCTTTATGTTTGAATTTCAACAGTTTATAATAATCTGCTTAAGTATAGTTCCCTTTGTATTTATTCTGCTTGAGGTTCACTAAGCTGTTTGAATCTGTAAGTTGTTTTTCCACCAAAACAGAAATATATTTTTAAAATATATTTCTACAAATAAAACTTTAGGTAAGATGACTTTACCTGTAAATTCTGTGAAAGATTTAGGGTAGAAATAATACTACTCACAAACAGACTCTCTCAAAGGAGAAGAGAGAATACTTGCCGGCTTGTATATTTTTTAAAAAGCTTACTATAATAGGATAATATATCACAACCAAATGAGTTTATTCTAGGAAGACAAGGTTAGTTTTTAACATTTAGAAATTATCATATTAAATTGCTAAGAACGATAAAAGGTCAGAGATTTTTACCCTTCTTGCATGCTAACAAGTTATCCTGTCAATTTCGCGGATGCTAGCAAAAGACACAAGGCTCCTGGGTCAGAGACAAAGGACCTTATCACTCACAGATAACAAGCAGTTTGAGCTTTATGTTCTCATCAGTTTAGTTTTCTTGTCCCCAGGTCCCACAGGACAACACAGGGTGGGCCCAGGTAGATGTGGCACATGCAGTGGGTTTGTATCACAGCTGAGGAGACCCCACACATTTAGGAAACCCCAGTCTTTTCCAATGGGCTAAAAGCAGACCTGCTCAACCTTTGCCCAGAAGGCAGACATTATCTTTATTATACTGGACAGCCAACAAACCTTCTCTTTGCTCTAAAGGAAGACACCATCTCTAAGACCATTCCCTACCCAAACATTTTAGAAAATATTTTCCAGAACAAAATCTATTAGTTTATCTGCTCACAAGGTATGCAGAAATGTGAGACCCTTGGAGGATTATCTCTTGACACTGACCCCCCAAAAAGGAAACTATATGATTATCTCAGTAGATACAGAAAAAGCATCTGACAAAATGTAATACCCATTCATGATATTAGAAAATAACCCAGCAAATTAGGAAAAGATGGGAAAAATTTATAGCTAAGTAATATGTAGTGATAAAAGATTGAACATTTTTCGTTTAGGATTAGGAATACACAAGGACTATTTACTTTGGCCACTTCTATGCAGCATTGTACTGAAAGCTTTAGCTAATTCAATAAGGGAAAAAATAAAACTATTATTATTTGCAGTGTCATGATTACATATATAAAAAACTATATAATCTACTAAGGGAAAAAACTGTAATACTAGAACTAGTAAGTAAGGTTTTAGCAAAGTTGGAATATACAAATGCAACTTATGCAAAAATCAATTGTATTGCTATATATGATAACAAATAATTAGAAATTAAAAGTTAAAAAACAATGCTATTTATAAAAGCATCAGGAAATATCAAACATCTCCAAGAAATCTCATGAAAGAGATGTAACAACTCTATAAAACATTATTGAGAGAAATTTAAAAAGGCCTACATAAATGGAGATATATCCATACATCAGAATTCTGTTCAATATTGTTACAATATTATTTCTTCCCAAATTGATTTATAGATTCGATGCAATTCTGAGCAAAATCCCAGTAGGCTTTTAAAGGACATTTATACATCAGTTCTAAAATTTATATGGAAATTTTAAAAATCTAGAAAAGCCAAAACAATTTTGGAAAAGAATAATAAAGTCAAGAGGACTTGCCTGATTTTGAGACTTACTATAGTAGAATTATACTAATCAACATAGCATAGTATTGGTATAAGAACCGACCAATAGGTCAAAAGAACATTGAGAGCCCAGAAATACATAGTCTGGACATATATAGTCAGGTAATTTCTTTTTGGCTGATCAAGCTTTCTTTTAAAAATAGATTATTTTTATAGCAATTTTAAAAGTTCACAGCAAAATTTTGACTGGAAAGTACAGAATGTTTCCATAAACCCCCTGCCCACACATACATACAACCTCCTCCGCTATCAACAACCCACATTGGAGTGGTACACTTGTTACAATCAGTGAAGTTATATTGATATCATTATCACCCCAATGTGCATAGTTTGCATTAGGATTCATCCTTGGTATTGTACATTCTGTGGATTTTGCCAAATGTATAATGGCATGTATTCACCATTATAATATCACATAGCTCCACCAATTTATCCCTCCCTTCTCCCAACCCCTGGCAACTTGTCAATTGATTTTTGATCAAGGGATCAAATTAATTCTGTGATGAAACTCTTTTTAATAAATGGAGCTGGAACAACTAGATATCCATATGGAAGAAAACCAACCTCTCACCATACACAAAATTAATAAGATGGATTATAGATCTAAACACAAAAGCTGTGACCATAAGACCTCTAGCATAAAATAGGACTATATCTTTGTAATTGTGGGGTGGGGAAAGATTTCTTTGGATACAAATACTTCACAAAAGAATATGTGCAAATAGCCAATTAGCGTATAGAAAAGTGTTCAGTATATTAGTTATCAGGGAACTGCAAAATAAAATGACACCAAGATACTCTTTCAAATCCAATAAAGTGGCTAAAATAAAAAAAGATTGATAATACCAAATGTTGGTGAGGATATTGAGCAATTGGAGGTCTGAAACATTACTGCTGGGAGTATAAAATGGAATGACCACTTTAGAGAACTGTTTAGCAATTTGTAAAGTTTAAACATATCTATCCTGTGACTCAATAATTCTACTCCTAGGTATATACCCAAGAGAAATAAAAACATGAAAGACTTACCCATGAATTTTAATAGCAGTCTTATCCATAATAACCAAAAACTTTAAATGACCTATGCATCCATCAGCAGAAGAAGGGATAAACAAAACATGATATACAGGGAGCAGCCTGGAGACCAGCGGGAAGGGTAGGTGGCTCGATCAACTTTCCCCTCCCCTGCATCTCGGACTGCTGGTGGGCTCCACAGACCAGAGACAGCTGCCGCCAGTGAGCGCCCCTCCCTTACAGCTTTTCCTGGAAGCAGAGAACAGAACTTTGACCCCTGCTAACGACATTGGTGGTGCCTGAGGGAAGGCTTATGCAAACCAGCTCCGCCCAGACTCTCTCCTAGACCAGCCCTCACTAAGGGGGGAAAAGGACACACCTGGAAGTCCCAGGGCCCCACCGACCACCTGAGGCACTAGAGTGCCTCTCTACAGGAATAAGAGCTGATAATAGGACACAAAAACAACAGTATAGCCTGTTCCTCCAAGCAAGCGCCACCTACTGACAGGGAGGACATCCTGCACACCCTTTTCACGGCACCTACTGACTTATTATACAGTGAGTCGTCAAATCTCACCCACAGATACCACCTATCGGCTCAGAAACTAAACAAGGCATGTGAATACACAAACAAAAACCTAAAGGAAAGAAACAAAAACTGATCAACATGGGAAGAAATCAGTGAAGGAACTCAGGAAATATGAAGAACCAAACAGAAAACACACCCCCAAAGAGGAGCACCAACCCCCTAAAAACGGACACCAACCAAAATCAGGCAACCAAAATGACAGAAGAGGAGTTCCGAATGTGGATCATAAGAAAATTCAATGACCTGCAAGAACAACTCAATAACCAACACAAAGAAACCACAAAAAGCCTCCAGGACCTAGAACAAAAGTTCACTAAAGAAATCGACATAATGAAGAAAAGTTTAACTAAACTCCTGGAAATGAAGAATCAATTGTGAGAACTATAAAATACAGTGGAAAGTCATAAGAACAGGGTAGATCAAACAGAAGAAAGAATCTCAGAGATTGAAGATAACACCCTCCAATTAAATAAATCAGTTACAGAGATAGAGCAGAGAAACAAGAGAAAAGAGCAAAGCCTACAAGAGATGTGGGATTATGTGAAGAAACCTAATGTGAGGGTCATAGTGTTACCAGAAGAGGAAGAAGACAACACTCAGGGGTTGGACAAGCTATTTGAAGATATAATAGAGGAAAATTTCCCAGGCCTTGCTAAAAATCTCAATATACAAGTTCAAGAAGCTCAGAGGACCCCTGGGAGATTCAGTGCAAACAGGAAGACGTCGCAACATGCAGTCATCAGACTGACCAAAATATCAACTAAAGAGCCCTTCTAAGAGCTGTAAGATGAAAGAAGCAAGTAACATACAAGGAAAAGCCAATTCGAATAACACCAGACTTCTCTACTGAGACTTTACAAGCAAGGAGAGACTGGGGCCCCATTCTCACTCTTCTGAAACAAAACAATGCCCAGCCTAGAATCTTATTCCCTGCAAAACTAAGCTTCATATATGCAGGAGAAATAAAGACATTCTCAGATAAGCAAAGTCTCAGAGAATTCACCAAGACAAGACCAGCCCTACAAGAAGTACTCAAAACAGTGTTACTCATGGAACACCGTAATAAAAACTCACAAATATAAAAACAACCAAAACCCAAAGATTAAAGGCCAGATATTACAATGGCTCAAGAGAGAAATGAAAGCAACAACATCCAACCTAACAGAAAGAACAGTAATCTACCTTACCTATCGGTTCTCTCAATAAATGTGAATGGCTTAACTCTCCACTCAAGAGACATAGGCTGGCTGAATGGATAAGAAAATACAGGCCAAGTATATGCTGTCTTCAGGTAACACATCTAACCTGCAAGGATGCATATAGACTAAAAGTAAAAGAGTGGAAATCACTATTCCAAGCAAGTGGAAGCCAAAAGAAGGCTGGCTTGGCAGTTCTAATTTCAGACAATTTAGTTTTTAAACCAACAAAAGTAGTGAAAGAAAAAGATGGTCATTATATAATGGTGAAGGACACAGTTCAACAAGAAGAGATAACAATTTTAAATATATATGCACCCAAATTAGGTGCACCCAGATTCATAAAGCAAACCTTACTGGATCTAAGCAAATGGATTAAAAGCAACTCTATAATCACTGGAGATTTCAACACCCCACTGATGGCACAAGACAGATCCTCCAAACAGAAAATTAATAAAGAAATAATGGACTTAAACAAAACTCTAGAACCATTGGGTCTGACTGACATTTACAGGTCATTCTACCCAAAATCCACTGAATATACGTTCTTCTCATCAGCTCACGGGACATTCTCTAAGATTGACCATATCCTAGGACACAAAGTCAACCTCAAGAAATTTAAAAAAATAGAAATCATACCATGTATCTTCTCAGATCACAGTGGAATAAAAGTAGAAATCAACCCTAACAGAAACTCACATTTCTACACAAAAACGTGGAAATTAAACAACCTCCTACTAAATGATTACTTCATAAATGAAGAAATCAAGATGGAAATAAAAAAATTCTATGAACAAAAAGACAATGGAGAGACAAGTTATCTAATCCTCTGGGACACAGCTAAAGCAGTTCTGAGAGGAAAGTTTATTTCTATAAATGCCTATAACCAAAAGTTAAAAAGATCACAAATAGACAATCTAATGAAACAACTCAAAGAGCTGGAAAAAGAAGAACAGACCAACCCCAAACCCAGCAGAAGAAGTGAAATCAACAAGATCAAATAAGAACTAAATGAAATTGAAAACAGGGAAGCTATTCAGGAGATTAATAAAACTAAAAGTTGGTTCTTTGAAAAAATAAACAAAATTGATACGCCATTGGCTAAGCTAACGAAAAGCAGAAAAGAGAAATCTCTAATAAGCTCCATCAGGAACAAAAAAGGAGATATCACAACTGATCCCAAAGAGATACAAGATATAATTTATGAATACTACAAAAATCTTTATGCACACAAACTGGAAAATGTGGAGGAAA